>PVJH01015057.1:0-54871 GCA_004026705.1 Nesogale talazaci
GCCATTGAACTAAATTAGTTCCTCTCCAAGGAGTCTGTAGTGGAAATGGTAATGAGTGGGTATGATCTCCATATTAGGGATAGGCATTGCTATTGGGTGGTTTGTGCTTCTCCGACTTTTTGGTGACCAGGCCTTGGAGGTAAGTATTTTATAGAAGGAGAAAAGTAAGTCAGAGTTTATACTAATATATCCAGTTCAAGTTGATAATGTCATGGTTTGATACTTCATTTTATTATATATTTATAGGGTTAAAAAGTTACATACTTTATTATAGAAATGTGTAATGAGATACATTTTATTATATACTCATATGTATCTGACCCTCATCCTCAGTCTTGGTAACTAGTGACATAAAAATTATTTTTTCCTCCTAATTTTGAAACTAGTAATAAATTGTATTTAAGATTTTTCTGGGGCTGAGCCCCGGTGGCGTAGTGGTTGTGCGCGGGACTGCGGCCCACTGGGACGGAGGTTCAATTCCAGCAGTGGGGCTGGGCCTCCTACTCCCACCACCAGAGAGCAGTGATGCCCAAAAACAAACAAACAAACAAAAAAGATTATAATACATAATGGACTTGATGATGTATTACTTTCTATGAAGTGATTCTTAAGTTTAGAGCATCAGGTTTGTTTATTTATTGTGTTTGTCAAGTCAAAGTACTAGAAATTGGAAATGTGTTTTAGTTGACCATTTATGCTAGAACTTAAAATAGATGCCATTATGCTATTAGTACTGAAAGATATCAATTTTAATAATATTATTAAATATTAAAGGGGATTTATCCAGATATAAGTGGATGTACTTTGGAAAAATGTATTTCTTCTTTCAGTATATTAGTGCGGATATTCGTTAGAATTCACATCTTTCCAGGTGAAGGGCCCTCAGAGCAGTCACTGAAACTATTTGAATATGAATCATCCATCCATCATACAAGAATCATATGACTGATTTTTTTAATTCAGCTTTTTGATTTAATACTCATATATACTTTTGTTGGGCATGCTGTAATTACTAGGGTCAGGAGTTTTAAAACCATATTAATAAAGCTAAAAAGTTACATATTTTAGGAGTAAATGTCAAGACAGTACTAGACTGTATAGATAAATATTGACACTAACTGTGATAGCTAACATTCCTTGCCCTTTTTGCAGGTCAGTTTTTCTGTGGAAATAAATGTTGTGATGCAAAAGAAGACTTAAAGAGTTGGGAAGTTAATTTTGGTTACATGGAACAGGGTGAGAAGAGAAACGCACTTGTGAAATTAAGTAAGTTGATGTTAGGTGGGGTACAATTGAGTTCTCCAAAGTTTAACTTCTAATTTAGTATGAAAAATCTCTATTGCTAAAATGTAGTCCAAAATTTTAAAGTATCTTAGGGAAGTTTCTCTTTTCCTCCAAGCTTTCTAAACTCTCAAGATTGCTTTAGTTTAAAACATATATATTCTTAGCATTATGATGATTTTTTAAAAATTTATTTATTTATTTTTTATTTGGGGGGGGGGGTGTTTTGGCATCACTGCCCTCTGGTAGTGGGAGTAGGAGGCCCAGCCCCACTGCTGGATTTGAACCTCCATCCCAGTGAGCTGCAGTCCCGCGCACAACTACTATGCCACCGGGGCTCAGCCCATTATGATGATATTTAGGTGAAGCAATTGTAATAAAAAGTATAACGTGGTAATTGGTAAAAGTCACTTCTCATTTACTTAAGAATGCCATCAAATTAGGATGCATAGGATCAAAAAGGGGCATGTACCATCAAATTAATAGATTACATAGCCATATTGTGATATGGATAACAAGTAAAAGCACTCTTTCTTTCTTAAAAATCATTTTATTGTGGACTCGTACATCGTTTTTCACAATACATAAATAGACATACTGTGCCAAGCACTTTCACATGTCCGCTGCTGTTATTGTTCTCCAATCATCCGCCTTTTCCCTTGAGCCCCTGGTATGGGCTTTTCCATCCCATCCCCTCTTCCCCTGCTCTCCCCTCCCCACCAACCCTCAATACATTATTATTCTGTCATATCTTACACTGGCCGACCTTTCCCCCAGCCCACTCCTATGATGCCCATCCTTCAAATAGGAGCTTATGTGTATGTCCTTGCAGTTGGCTCCTTCTCTCTACCCTTCCAGCAGCTCCAATCTAACCATTGGCCCGAAGGGGCTCATCCGTCTTGGTTTTTCCCATATCTCCAGCTCCCCTCTCTACTAGTGCACCTTTTCTAGTCCATCTGGATTTGCAAGGTAGACCATGATGGGACCGTGGGACCCATCATGGGACCATGATGGTTGGGGGGAGGAAGACTTCAGGAACTAGAGGAAAATTGTATGCATCATTGCTGCCCTGTTATAACTTGACTGGTCTGTCTCATCCCCTTGACTCCCCTGTAAAGTGGTGACCAATTACGAAAAGCACTCTTTTTGACACTATGCAGAAAGAAAAATTTTAGGAGGGCGTAATTGTTCTTATAGTCTTAAAAGCTTAGGGATATACCCTGGAATACATTTTTCTCTATGCATGTTATAAAAACTGTCAGTTCTTGGGTTTTTGTTATTGTTGTTTATATCAGTTTTTTCTTTCCCTTTTAACTAGTCTTGTCTTGGCTAACTGTCTGCCTCTCCCTGCTCATCATGTTAATATTGGCCCAGTTTGGGTATAGATAAATTTTCTGCTTGTGTTAGGTGTATTTCAAGAATTTCCACACCTGCAACTTAGCCTTTGCAATGCAAGATTAAAGATACAGAGGGAAAGAGAGGTCATAATTGTGGAACTGTTTGAAAAGCTCTTTTCCGTCTGAGTGCTCAGAGAGTACTTGAGAGGAAATAGCTCACGCCATGTTGTTACTGAGAGATGTGTCTGACGTGAAGCCCACGTTGATGCTGTCTCTGGAACACCATTTGTTTTTATTTTAGCATCAGTTGTCAGTTGTTTTTATATATGTAAATGTATTTTTAGATAGCTCAGACTACTCAGTCTTTGAAATCATGTTGTTGGTTTCCTCTCTTAAAGGAGAATCAAAATTTATGTTCAGAGTAGGAGTGCATTTATTTAAATCCACCAATTCAGCAGTATCTTTTTTTTTTTTTTTTTAGGGTTATGCCAAGGCTGTTCCTTTAAATTAAATTTTCACCACAGGTAATATTGTCTCTTAAAATGTCATTTTGAATGTTTAGTAGTGTTGGAAATAGCAATTTACTTTCACTGAGTGTCTAAATGTAACCTTAGGTAGTTGATGGCTGAATTCTTTGATTGTGGAGAGTACCAGGTATTTCTGTATGACTATGTAAGCCAGGAAGTTCACCATATCCTGCGGTTACAGACAAGCTGTTTTAAATATGAAGGCCTAGGCAGGGGGGCAAGCTGGTATTAGACGTTTTAATTTGCAGCCAGTGTTCAAATAAGAAGAGAGCCTAAGAAACTATATCTTCCTAATGTAGTTCTTCTGTCTTAAAGTGTTCGATTTCTTTATCGTTCTCTAAAGATTTAATACCCTTGTGTAGAGATCTACTTGACAACATCAGGGCTTTGGGGTTTCTTTTGGCACTCATTCCAAACATTAAGAGAAAGTGCTTAGTGAATGTGTCTGCCATTCTGAGTGTGTCAAGGTATCATGATTGCAGTTTGCAGAATTGGATGGTAAGATTACGGATTTTGAAATCATACAGCCTTGAGGATTATTCTCAGCTACTCTACTTCCTAGATTTTTTTAGGTAAGCTACTTCATTTGGGTTGATTGAATTTTACCATCTGTGAGAAGTAAATGAAAGTGCACAGAGAGTACTTACACAGCACTTGGCACATGGTAAATATAAAACTCAGTGGTTTTTCCGACATTAAAATGTGGACAAAGTGTTTGTGACCTAACACGGTTGTATGGTGGTAGTAGTCAGGGTACATGCCCTGAATAACAGTTTAAAGTAATGATGAGATTTCGTGACTTTGTAAAATATGTATAGAAGCATATTAATTTTGTAGTCAGCTCTATTGTAAATTTGTTCTGCCTAACCATTTAGCTCATAAATATTAAATAACATCATTTTTTCACTTTTAAAATTGGGATATTTTAGATTACATGAATAACCCGATTCTCTGTTTCTTCTCTTTGTTAATTAATGACACTGAAAGAAACCAGACATTTGGGGACCTTGATTTTTTTTTTTTTAGCTTTGTTTCAAAATTGAAATGATTCTTATGGAAGAAGCAAAAAATAGTATTGTAGCATCTGTCACTAAAGGCCTTAATTTAGAATATCTGATAAACAAGTTTCTGGAAAGTAATTTTCTTCGATCATTCCTTGTCCTCTTTCTCAGTTTTAATTTTAGCTTTTTCCTATTTTTATTTCTTTTTTAACCAATTAAAATCATTTGTCCATCCTGATACTAACAACTTTATAAACTTGGTGTGGCGATAAACTTAGATATGATAAATTTATCACAGAAAGAGAGTAAATTATCTAGAGTAGACATGAGTTTACAAAAAATCCTTTCCATCCTCACTCCTTAAGTTTTGACTATATTCTTTTGCTCTCAAGAAGAGAATATTCCATTTACTGTGCTTTAGCGCTGTTACAGTGCTTGCTTTGTATTCTGTGTGCATTTTAGAAGTATAGGCTGATAGGAATTGTGCAGATGGAAATGGTTTGTTTGTAATTTTCTTTGAGATTCCTTTTAAGTTTTAGTTATAATGATCTATATAACTCTCAGACTAGTAGGTGGTGTTCTTGAACTGAGAGAAAGATTGTTCGATAAGGGGGCTTCAAAAGTTCATTGAAGAATGGAATTAAAATATAATGGAACAATGATCCAATATGAAAAGGACATGAGTAAAACTTTGATTTGCATTTATTTAAGTTGCATACAGAACTTCTTTGTCTCAGAATGTTCCAGTTTTATTATCCTTTAGAATTATCTTATTTTTTTTTTCGCCAAGAGAAAGTGCTGAGAGTCAAATGAAGATCAAATAGTAAAAAGATCAGAAAGTAAAAAGAAACAGGGGAAAGACCTAGGAGGCAAAAGATTCATAGAGGTATAAATATAGGCATGCATATATGTTAATATAGAAATAGGGATATAGGTCTATGTACATATATTTCACTGTTAAGTATTAAAGTAGCAGACAAACCCTGGGTCTCTAGTCAAGTATTCCCTCAACAGAATAACACTTTGTTCTGATAACCTGGAATTCTGTGATGCTCACTTTCACACAATCACTGAAGTCAAAATGGGTCCATAAGCAAATGTGGTGGAAAAGGTGATGGTACCTATTCAAAGATATAACATCTGGGGTCTTAAAGGCTTGATGTAAACTACGTGGCCATCTAACAGGGAAGCAACAGAGCTCACATGGAAGAAGCACACCAGCCTGTGCGATCATGAGGTGACAATGAAATCAGATACTGTGCATCAGAAGACCCAAAACAAATAATCATATCAATGCAAATGATGAGGGTTGGAATGGAGACCCACAGCCCATCTGTAGACAATTGGACATCCCCTCACAGAAAGGTCACAGGAAGGAACCAGTGAGCCAGGATGCAGCATAGCACCAATGGAACACACAACGTTCCTCTGGTTCTTTAATGCTTACGCTTCCCCACCCCCATTATCATAACACCAGTTCTACCTTACAATTGGTCTTGACCAGAGCATATAAATGGGTACAGATAATAGCTCTCCACATTTGGAATCCAGGACAGATAAAACCCTCAGGAACAGTAATAGGAGTAGTGATACCATGAGAGTAGGTGGAAAGTGGGAGAAGAGGGAGAAATGGAACTGACTACAGTTGTCAATGTATAAACCCCCTCCCCAGAGGGACAAGTAATAGAAATGTGGGTGAAGGGAGACAATGGATGGCGTAAGATATGAAAATAATAACATAAATTATCAGGGGTCCATGAGGGTGAGATGGTAGGAAGGGGGAGGGAAAATGGGTAACTAATACCAAGGACTTAAGGAGAAAGAAAGTGTTTTGAAAATGATGATGGCAACATATTTACGAATGTGCTTGATGCAATTGATATATGGGTTATGAAAAGAGCTGTAAGAGCCTCCTAATAAAATGGATTAATTAAATGAATGTATGAGTGATGGAACAACTGAACAAAATTAATATACTTACCTGAAATATTTATAGACTCCCTTAAGAGCATCTTATAATATAAATTATATTTTAAAACAGGCACTTTCACTGATTTTATTTTTCATTTGGTTTTATTTTTTGTACAGATCAATTGAAAAGTTAATTTTTATTTTATATTGTTTCCATAAAGGAAAAAGGAAGTCAAAGTAAAGAACAGAAAGAGTAAAACCAAAAAAGGTGGTGAAGAGTCATCCCATAAAAAATCTAGATTATCTTCTGAAGAAGAAACTTCCCCCCAAAAGTATAAAGGTAAATAGAAACCAAGATACAATATTTCCTCATATTTATGAACCTTAAATGTAATCTGACTGTGTCTACCAGGTGAAATCTAATTGGCGAATGTATTTAAAATTTTATTTCATAGTAGTTGAAAGATGATGGTTAGAAAGCTCAGTATGGACTTGCATGGCACAGGGAGACTAAAAGGAGTCGCTGTGAGGCTCTGACAATTTCCTGCTCAGCTTTTAGAGTCTAGACAAGAGGTGGTGGTTGAAACCTAGAGAAGTTGGTACCCCAAGAAGCTTTGGGAGACTGACCTGGCTGTCTGTACCCCAAAGGTCACAGCCATGACAGCTTTATGGCGCAGTTCTACTCTGTTCCATGGTCAAGAACACCACCCATAGGACCTTGAAGAATAAGGCTACCCCTTATTCATCTTTGGCAGGTACTATAATATAAATAAGACTGTAATTCTTGGCTTTGCCATTTACAGACTTGTGACCACGGGCAAGTCACCGAACTTCTTGAGTTTTATTTTCCTCACATCTGTAATGCTCTCTCTACTTCCCCGTCTCATTCAGAAGAATCAGAAAAAATGTGAAAGGCACTTTGAACACTGTGAAACAGTACATTGTCCATTTAAATTCATATAAATTTATGATACTCTCATTTTAGTTATAATGATATTACTTTCATACTAGTTTGTGAAATTCTTGAAATGAGATTGATAGGACAAGAAGCCCTAAAACATACGTGGTAAATGAAATTAAAAAGCAGTGAATTTTCTCACAAACTTTCCTGAAAGGCCCCTTGTATGTCTGTGTTCTCAGAACCTAGCATGAAGCTATGCACATAATTAGTAAGTGATTAGTTGACTCAGATCCATCAGTCAATTACTTATTCTTTCTCTGCAGTCTTTTTTAGATAAGTATCAATATCTCCATGTGTAAAGATTAATGTTAGCTTCTACCTCAGAATTGTTCAAAAGTTGAGATAAGATCTTACATGTAAGCATTTTGCATAGTGCCGGGCACACATTTACTATGTTGAATGGAGGTTATTTCTAGTGTTTATTTTGGCCGGGTAATAAAGAAGCTCCTTATTGTCTGGGCTGTACGAGATGTCAACAGGAGATCATCAGACTGAAGTAAGTAGAGATGCAAGACAGTTAGAGTTCGGCCCATGTTAATATCATACTTGGACAAGAGAGGGCCCCCTTGCTCTAGCTATGAAGATAAGTAGGTATGTTGCATTGTACATACATGTTTCCACCATTTTGTGTCTCACTATAAACTTGCATCTATATAGTCAATATTAAGATATTCCAGCATTTAGGAGTTTTTTAATCTTTGTAAAATTGTGTCAGTAAGCTATTGTTTTCTATTGTTTATTGAGAAAGGTGTTTGCAGCTGAGTGTCTTGTTTCTACTTTAGCCATGCTGCAACTCTAAAATACATTTTAATTAATGTGGAAATCTCATTTGGTTTAAAATTTTCTTCATCTTTATGTGCTAGTAAGCTATTTACTATATTATATCTCACAGTTATGAATTGATAAAATGATAAACGATTAGCAAACTTTTAGGAAAACTCTGATATTATCCCTGGGACTGTCTGGAACTAGGTTGATATTGTGTTCCCTCTTACCATCCCACCGTAAATTGACCTAAATTTGAAGAATAGTTAATACGGGCAGAATATCTCAGCTACATTGAACTGTAGGTGCGTTTCTCCTCAGAACGCCCTGCTTTCTTGCTCTCTGACCTTTGCACAGGCTCTTTGGAATGTAACACATCTTTAGTCTCCATCCATAGTCTGACCCTGAGAGGGCAGAGGTCCTCAGGGCTCACTCTTAGAACTTCTCTTCTGTTTATCATCATTATGAAAATACTAAGTTTAACAGATAGATAGATGGGAAAACAATGGCTAAATGTATTGATAGAAAAATTAAAACATCCCCAAATCACATGACTTTGAGGACCATTTTACTTTGAATGTATGGAGAGAACAAGGTGCTTAAATAGAATGCCTTGGAAAAGAGTTCAAAATCCTACCTCTTTCATCATCTCCCTTCCCCAAAGGCCACCTCATCTTTGAGCTTTCAGCTAAGATCAGTTTCTAGGGAACACCTTCCCGGACAGCTTTTGCCCTGCTCCAGACAAGGTTAAGTCTTGAGTACACATCTCTGTAGCACCTTGTACCTTCTCTTTTGGAAACCCATATCACACCTGGAATATTTTGTTTTCTGTGAGGGAAGGGCCTGTGTGACTTGTGTAATTCTCTTATCTCCAATTCCTACTTGAGTGCTTGTTCCCTCGTAAGCTTTCTGTGCATATTCCATAAATTAGTAGATCAGTGAACTTCTTTCAACCACAGCTTCACAATTGAAAGGAAACTTGGTGACTCTCGCTGGAGTCCTGATTGAAAGGATGCACTGTAATTCTCCCAGAGGAAGCTGGGCCCTCATCTTTACCCACTGACCTTTGGATGTTTGGAAACAGTTACCCGTTTCCCATAAAAAAGGGCGACAGAGCCCAATTCCTTCTGTTGCTACCTGAAGCTTACCTACTTTATTATTTGCTCTCTGATGACCAGGAGATAGCTAAGAGTGAAGAAAACAGAAACTGTTTGCTGCTGTCTAGGTCTTGGCTATTATTGAGGGTTTTACACCATCGTTCTACCAGCCTAAGACTTTTTCTGATTACCGAGTTCATTTTGATGCATGGTAATCATCTGTGTGAGAGTAAAACTCTGCACCATTCTATGTTTAATGGGTGATTTGGGGGGAAGCACATCACTTGGACTTTCTTCCCAGGCACAGCCAGATAGACTCAAATCTTCAGCTCTTTGGTTAGCAATCTAGCAACTGAGTTAGCATGGTGTGCATCACATGGGAGTTACACAGGCCTTAAAAAGCAGTTCGTGTGACAGCTTTGGCTTACAAGACTACCTATTCAGGAGGTTGGGGGGGTTGTGACTACCCCATTTTTGTATTCTGTCCCAAAGAGCATTCTCTACTCCTTCACTTAGGTTCTGTAATTCATTGCAGTGACCACACCAAATTCACAATGGTCAGTGGTTAGAGGGTTTAGTAAGGAAGTTAACAGGTTACAAAACAGGTGAACAATGCTCAGGCTATAGATATTTAGACAGCACAGTTAGAAAGTTCCTCTGGGACAGCTAATAAGTGCACTCTGGGCTATGAGCTTCAGCCTGAAGGCATTCAGCAGAAACTCCACAAATCAAGTGCCCAGAGGCAGCCCATTCCAGTAAGCCTCAGCCTGAAGGCACTTCCCTCCACTGCCATGTGTCAGCAAACCCAACTTCCCCGTTAGTGCCCAGAGTTGCCTGTATCATCAGCCTCCAGCCCCAAAGCTCTCAGCGTCATGGATTGGGATGGCCACCACTCTGCTTTATGTATGCTTTGCCTCCTGAGTCTGTTGCTGCTCCTCGGTCACTCCTTAGATGTCTCCGCTGTCTTCTGGATCCAGGAGACTCACTGTTCAGGAATGTCTGCGCTCGGAGCATGCTCCACTGCTGGCTCTCGCCATGAGATACCCTCCTCAGAGGGTGAATTTGCTGGACAGCAGGATGGCAATCACAATGTGTCCTGTGAACAATTGCTCTTAGGGGAAGCCTGTCCTTTCAGTGTCGTCCCTCAACGTCTTACCCTGACACATGCAGAAAAAAAGGTTTGGTGGGAGTTACAGAGACTTTGGCTAGAAGAGGCACTTTAAATAATTTACTATCCTTGTAGTCTGTTAACTGTTTTCTTTTCCTTTTGAGGACTTAGTGCAGGAGACTCTGTCTAGTTATAGGGTTTTGTTGGTTTTAATCACATGAGTAGGTCTTCAGTACTTTTCTCTTTCTCTCACTGATAACCCTTACAGTCCAAAGAATTTTTATTTTAGAAAATAATTTTAAGAATCGTACTCATTTACTAAGAACTAATTCTCATCTGGCTAATAGGACCTTGGAGTGGTATGCCAACTTATTTACAAACCAGTTTCAGATGTTGAATATCTCTATCTAAAAAAAAATCCAAATTCACTACCGTCCAGTCAGTTCTGACACATAGTGACCCTGTACAACACTGACAGAGTAGAACTGAGACTATACGTCTTTACAGGACTAGAGCTTCATCTCTCGAGGAATGGCTGCTAGGTTTGAATGCTAACCTTTTGGATAGCAGCCCAACACATAATCCCCATTATCAGTGGGGCTTCCTAAATATCGCTATAGATAAAAGACTATATTGGTTATACCATAGTAAGTAAAAAAAAAAAAACATTGATTGCTTTGGGGATTCTAATTCATACATAAATGGTTTTATTCAAAACAAAACATGTTGAAACATGTCTCTGCAATCAGAGGGGGACTTCAGACAAGTTCTCTCAGCAGTTCATTTAAAACAAGGTCCAGTCAGAACAAGGCATCTGCTGGGCCAGTTAAAGTAGAAGCAGAAGTTAGCTCAAAAGGACGGTGACTATTTTGGGGGATTCCCAAGGGGTCATCTTAATACAATTTTTTGAAGGACTTAGGACAATCATGGGCCTTACAAGGAAGAAGTTTTACTGAAAAAACTAAACCCACTGCCATCAAGTCGATTCTCAGCCGGAGTGACCTTATAAAACAGGGTGGGAGCGCCCTCGTGGGTCTCCAAGATGGGATCACGGGAGCAGAAAGCCTCATCTCTGTTCCTCGAGCAGCTGCTGGTTTCCAGTTGCTGACTTCAAGGTCAAAGTCCAACTCATAACCCCCAGGCCCCAAGGTCAGAGAACGATGTCAGATGAAACTGGAAAGCTGCATTCATAAGAGAAAGGCTAGAAAAATTACGCCAAGGAGTTACCTTTCATCTGGACAATGTGCCAGCTGTCCCAGGAGAATTTGACTGGGAGACCCAACCTACCCATCCTACAGCCCTGACCAACCCCTTCCACATCTTTTTGTTTCCACACTCAACCTTAGAAAAGCACTAAGTCCTTTGGGGATTCTAAAAGCGCAGCATTGATGTGCAGTCAGCCCCAGAGCACAGAGCTCTTCAGGGAAGAGTTAAAGACGGAGACACTACTTTCAGAAGTGTATAGATTTAGATGGAGGATACGTCACGAAACGGTAGCTCCACATTTTTGATCCTGCTGTTTAATAAAGGATTCTGTGATTTTGTAACAGTACTTTTTGACTTACTACCAAATTGTCCCTCCTCTGTGAGGTGCTTTTGGCAGCCCGAGAAATTTTACAGGTGCTTAAACAATTTTTTAAGCTATGTGCCACGTATTATTCCGTGGTGGCACAGTGGTTATGTGTTGGGCTACAATCTGAAAGATCAGCAGTTTGGAAACCACCAGCCCCTTCACAGGAGAAAGTTCCAAAGAACACTTTGTTCTATTAAGATGGCATTCCATGATGCTCACCTTCCTGACATGATCCTGAAGACAAAAAAATGGGTACATAAGCAAATGTGAAGAAAGCTGGTGGTGCCCAGCTATCAAAAGATATAGGTCTTAAAGGCTTGAAGATAAACAAGCAACCTTCTAGCTGAGAAGCAAAAAAGCCCACATGGAAAAAGCACACCAGCCTGTGTGATCATGAGGTCGATGGCATAAGGTATCAGACATCCAAGAACAAAAATATCATGTAAATGAGGGAATGTGCAGAGTGGAGACCCAAAGCCCATCTGTAGGCAACTGGACAGCTCCTTACAGAAGGGTTATGGGAAGGAGAAAAGCCAGTCAGCGCACAGTGTAGCAATGATTAAACATACAACTGTCCTCTAGTTCTCTAATGCTTCCCCTATCCGTCCACCCCCCACTATCATGATCCCAATTCTGACTAGACCAGAGGATGTACGCTGGTGCAGATAAGAACTGGAAACAAAGAGAAATCAAGAGAGATAGACCCCTCAGGACCAATAATGAAAGTAGCGATACTGGGAGGAGAAGGATAAAGTGGGGGAAGAAAGGGGTAAGGATTACCTATAACCTCCCTGGGGGACAGACAACAGAAAAGTGGGTGAAGAGATGTCAGACAATGTAAGACATGAGAAAATAATAATTTATAAATTATCAAGGGTTCACGAGGAAGGAGGATGGGGGCGAGGGTCCCTCGGAGTCGCAATGGACTCAACAGCAGTGAGCTTGGTTTGGGGGTTTTCTAAGTATTCCAGGTCACATTAGAGAATGTATTAAGATGTGATGAAAAGAGTATAACCCTTTAATTGGAGGGGGCATTCAGTCTTAGAAACATGATTGATCAAAAAACCCTAAGCAAATGAGGATGTTGAAGAAAAACTACAACCACAATTGTGGCATGCCAGCTAGATGATTCCCTTTTTTTTTTTTTTTTTTAACTTCATTATGACTCATAGCGTCCCTATAGCATAGAGTAGAACTGCCCTGTGGGTTTCCAAGACTAACTCTTTAGTTAAGAAATCATTTAATTGGGGCTTTTACAACTCATAACAATCCATGCATCCATTGTATCGAGCACATTTGTTGTATATATGTTGCCATCATTTCCAAAACATTTTCTTTCTACTTGACCCCTTGGTATCAGTCCTCTTTTTTCCCCTCTCCCCTCCCACCCTTATGAAACCTTGGTAATTTGCAAATTATTATTATTTTCATATAGAAATGTGAGTGAGGATGATTCTTAATATAATACTGCTGTTTCATTTTTAGGACATTCATCCTCCAAGAAGTCAAAAGAGTCTATGAATAGTAAGTATTAAGTATTAAGAGTTATTTGTAATTTGGTTTGCTCTGATGCACATTAATCACATTGTTTTTGTATGAGGTGAGAAAAGTCACAGAAGACCAAGAGCATTTGACTTAGTCCCTAATTATGACCATTTCCAAATTCCTTATTTTGAGTGTAAGCCACCCAAACTCACTGCCATCCCGTCGGTGCTGGCTCAGTGACCCCCTCTGCGTTTCTGACCCCGGAACTGTTTATGGGAGTGGAAAGTCCAGTTTTCTGCAGACCATGCCGGTCCCAGCCCAAAGCACAACTCCTCTGTCAGGGCACCCACATTTTGAGCACAGAGAGCCAAATATATATATATATATATATATATATATATATATATATATATTCTGTAACTAGGATGGAAACCATTTCAATTTTATATTACGGAATGTTAAGTATGAGGTTAAGGTGAAAAAGGAAATCGGAGAGGAGACTCAGCTTCAGGGACTGTTGCTTACATTGCACCTGGCTAGATTAAAAATTAGCCTGGATAAGCCTGACCCGTTCACTTTTTACCATCATGATCCTTGGTGACTCCCCAGTGCTCCAGCAGGCCCAGTTGGGGAAAGTTGGGTTCAGTTTTAGGCATCACACTTGGAAAGAGCATTGGAAACTTGAGGAAAATCAAGAGAACAGCCCAGAGAGATGAACTGCTTGTGTCATAGGAAGGCTGTTGGGAGAGCTGTGGGTGTTTAGCTTGGAAATAGTGAAGAAATGGCAATGGGGCGGGAAGGTTCATGAAATTTAGATATTTGCAAGATTGCTCCATGGTAAGGTTATGTTTGGGGGCTCTGATTGGCAGAACAGGAATATGGCTAAAGAGACATTTTTTTTTGCCTTAATGTAAAAAGAGTTTAAAAAGAGGAGTGGATTAGACTAGAGAAATTCATAGACACGCATATGGATATGGATATGCATATGGATACAAGAGGAATGGAACATTAAGAAAGTATCCCAACCCAGTCCAGTCCAAGGTCACACGTCTGACGTTAGCCCATATGTCCAACACCAGTCCATAAAGTCCCCTTCCGATTCACGAAGTCATAGGCAGTGGGTGCAGAGTCTTGTGTGTCCAGTGGTAGTAGAAGCAGCAAAAGCATCTTGGCACTGGCAGGGGTCTCTCTGTGGCTCCGTCAGCTTCAGAGGTCCGGTTCCATCAGGGTAAGGCCCTGTGGCTTCGCCTCTGGCTCCTCCTCGTCCTCAGACACTGCCATCTTGTCTTGTCAGTCGAGCGTCTCCCAACAACTAGGGAGATGGTGGTCTCTCATCTCCACAAGGGAACTATCACATGACTTCCCGGAATTCTCAGAGAAAGCGTGCCCACTAGCTCCAGATTGACTCCACCCCTGGACTTCCAATCATGAAGCTAACATCAAGTACATGACCACCACAAGGAGTGAGCAAGTACTGAGCGGTTAATATTGGATAAGAGTTGGATTAATGACCTCGGAGTTCCCCTTCCAACTCAAGAATGTCAGTAACTTAAATTCTGATTCACACTTGCCAATTTCTGCGTATGTCTGACTTGATCCAAGAATATCCTTTTTTTTTTTTTTTTTTTTTTAAAGAATATTCTTTTTTACTGTCCCTTCTTCCAGCTGTTATTCTCAACGACACCTCTCCTGCCCCTGGCAGGTTCTAGCAATGTCACAAGTGTTTTGTAGTGACTGCCACTTTCCTTCAGGGAAGCAAGATTTTATAGGTTCATAAAGTCATATCTTAAAGGTTTTATAGTGCAACCTTGTTAGCTTTGTTTTCCACAGATACTTGCCCACTTTTTCAGTCTGTGGTTAGAAAGGATGCTTTAATTATATGCTAAGAGCTTTTAGTAAACCTGGAGAATCTGGTACAGAAAACTGGTCTAGGCAAGCTGCCACATGAAAAGTACCTTGAGAGGGAACAAGACACCGAAGAGCTTTCTTTGAAAGGAACAGCAGGGTCTTTTCGTCTCTGCTGACTTTCAGGCCTTATAGTTTGTTCTCTGACACTGTTAGTAGGGTACCACTGTAGTAAAAACTGTACCAGGCCTATTTAGTGTTTTCTTCCTTTGTTTATTTCCCTCTGTACTTTCTTTATGTCACTTTCCATAATATGTGGGGACTTTTAAAAAGTGTGTGGAAAAATGGAATTAAGAGACAAGAAACCCCTTCATAAGAATAAAATTAAATAAACCCATTGCTATCAAGTTAGTACCTCCTTGTAGCAATAGCTGTAGGACAGGACAGGGTGGAACGAACTCCATGGAATCTCCAGTGCTGTAAATCTTTTTAGGAACAGACTGCCTCATCTTCCTCCCTGGACAGGGGGGGTGAGGGGGTGGGGGTGGCCTGGTGCTTTTGATCTGTTAACCTTGGATCAGTGGGGTCTGTTATACCACCGGTCTCTTTATTGTAGAAGAACGGACATTTTTTTTCTTTCGATTCACATATTCAGTTCGAAGGCTGGCATTTCTAGTGCTGGCTGTTAATTGAGTGGGACTTTTGTCCCCAAGACTAGTTTATCATTGGTGTCTATAGCTCATTAGAAATGCAGTGTCACATAACCCCACCACCACCATTTTTCATTTTCATTCAAATTTGTGCCAATATAGATTCAGTTAAGACCAAAGTTCAGATATTCATGTTGACTCAAGGGTCAAAGTCCAACAGATGAAAGGCTAGAAGCACAGTGGCAAATCAATGCCGTTTTATGTTTGTGTTTTGTCTAACCTACGTACATCCTGTTTTGTTAGGCCACATTTCTGTCCATTATGGTCATTATTGGAGAGGAATTAATTATTTACTAATGTAATTACTCTATGGAAAATTATCTACTTGCCTCACAGTGCTTTTGTTTAGTATATTATGTATCATTTTTGATTGACTAATATAGGGCAATCCATGTGAAATATGTGTATTTTGTTAGGCATTCTGATTTTAAAGGTAGTTCATGGTCATTGTTTACAATGAGCAGTTTGGAAATGTTTAAGATAGAAAAAAAGTGTTTTTCTAGACCCACAGTTAATATAATCACTGTGAAGTATGTTTGGTTTCTTACAAATTTAGAATACATATGTATATTTTGTGTATTCCAATTTATGTCAAAATGTGTATGTATGCATGTGTTTATATGAGAGACTCTTTAAAAAGACTAAAAACTGGAATGAAAAGATAATGGAATTTTCATATGAACCTTTAAAAATGTACACACATACATTTTAGCACAATTTGGAGCCTATGTGCACTTTCTGTAACTTTGTAAAAAGTGGACCTAACATCCCTGTCTTACATGGCATTGTATATACGAGTGGACTTCAAAATGTTCATGGAGAAATTACTTTTTGAAACCCTCTCATAAAGATATTCTAAGGCTTTTCTTTTTCTTAAAACAGCTGTATAGGATGTATTTAACCAGTCCCTAATCTGTAATAATTAAGGATTTAGGTTGTTACTAAATTTATTTTATTCTTATTGAGTAAGCATCTTAGACATATATCTAAGGTACATAGATATTCTAAATAAATAACTTCTTTAAAAGTAGCATTGTTGGCTGAGCCCCGGTGGCGTAGTGGTTTTGCCCGGGACTGCGGCCCACTGGGATGGAGGTTCGATTCCAGCTCCACGGAGCAAAGGCTGGGCCTCCTACTCCCACCACCTGAGGGCAGTGATGCCAAAAAAAAAAAAAAAAAGTAGCATTGTTTAGTCAAAAAGTCTGTAAATTTTAAATAGATACATATTTCTAAATACCTCCTCCCCCAATAAACAGGCTTACAAAGTTTGGCTCCCCAAAATGTGTGAAACTGTTTTCCATTGAAATAGGCTTCTTTAATTAATGTAATGTACATGAATTACACACTAGTTTGGTTCTTTAGGACTTCACCCTAACGTAAATATGTTTTTGTTTTTTTTTTTAGAACTTTTTTTTTTTGGGGGGGGGGGGGCGGCATCACTGCTCTCCGGTGGTGGGAGTAGGAGGCCCAGCCCCACTGCTGGAATTGAACCTCCGTCCCAGTGGGCCGCAGTCCTACGCACAACCACTACGCCACCGGGGCTCAGCCCCGTAAATATGTTTTTTACAAAAACCTGAACCTATGTGGTTTGTGTGTGACAGATAAGAGAAGTACGAAGTCAAACACAGTATTATAGGAGAGAATTGTCTGCCACGAATTCCTGCTTTAACACAGTGTAACTTGGAGAAGTCCCTTGTGAGGCTTAAAATCCCTGCCTTTTTTTCCTGGAACTCTCTGGTCTTCTGAGCTGATTTACTTGATTAGTTTTAAAAAGAATTTACGGCATCTTGGAGAGTGAATTAAATGTTCAGAGAACTGTAAAAGTTGAAGCTAAACTGCCGTTATTTTCTAAGTTAAATGTATTGGTGGGGAGTTAAAAAATGTTAAATATTGTACTCACATTTTTTAAAACTAGGAGACTCTGATGAGGAAGGAAGTGCTTCAGATTCTGAACTTTGGAAGGGCCCACTCCCAGAGACCGAGGAAAAATCGCAGTAAGTCCTGATGATAATGGATAATGGATAGATACCCTGTAAGTCTGTCTAGGCCGCTCGGGCCACAGCTGTTCTTGATAACAGTTAATGAAAAACTTGTGCTCGGTGAATGTCTATTTAATGGTAGGGACCACCTGGCCTGGTAAGATTAGAGTTTATTCCAGGCCATTGTTTGTTAACTGTTAACAGCCAGCTTAACAGCTCCTTCTTGCTGAGTAAGTCTGTCAACAGCTGGCTTTACCAAATGACCTTGTGATCCTTGTCAGATTCCTTCAGAGAAAGGCTGTAATTGTGAAGTTCCTTGAAGATTTGTGCATGGGTAGACGTTTACTTGCCAACACTCCCCTTCCCTAACCAAAACCAGAGACCTGGTGACTTACTGTCTGCTGTGGAGCTGGAGGAGGAAACGCTGCCTAGGTCTGAGCTGGAGTATTACTCGTTGTCATATACTAGGATACTCATCACTCGAGATTTATTTAAAGAGGATAAAATATTAACAACACAGTTTATTGAAGATTCAATTAAATAATATACTATTCCACAGGAAGTGTTCAATGAATTTTTGTCCCATCCTGGTATTCATTAGGCATCCTGGTTCTGAACAGACCTGTTGAGTCCATCATAATTTATTAATTTAAGCTGATTATAAAACATTTCGCAAACCACTATGGTCTTAGTGTAATAAAGTTCAGATGTGTTGGAAAAAGATCTTCACCAAGATTACTTTTTCTATGCCTCGGGTCAACGTTTCTGGTACTTTAATCTTTTTCTGCTAGAGAAGAATAAATAAGTGTGTTGTCATATACATCATGCTGAAAGTAGCTATTGATGTAAATAGCAAAATTCCTGTCATAATGCAAACAAGGCTCCTCAACTATATTACTTCCTCTTGACGAAAGTTTATAGCAAAAACAGCATAATAGGTTTGAAAAGTAAACTTGCCTTTTGAGGCAATAAAAAGTAAATGAGTGAATCCTAAGAAGGCTTTCATGACCCAAATCTAAATGGCCTCATAAAGACTGGACAATCATTAAATACTAAACATCTAAATTACACAGAGCCACCCAATTTCATGAGTTCTTACCATAATTTCTAAAGTCCAACTTTGCTGACATAATAATGAAAAGAGACAGTAGCACAGGAAATAACCAGATTACAGATCCTTTTAAAATCCATTTGATTTCATTCTATAATTAGCTATTTTTTTCTCTATCGAGCATAGTTGTGGTGGTTTTATGCATGCACAGTTGTTTGAAACCAAAAAAAGAAGTCTCACTTTGAACATTGGACCTAAAAGAACATTTTCTAAAAAGGCTGGTAGGCTAGTCAACCTGACTGTCTGGGTCAAGCCCCTTGTCCCAGAAGAAAGAAAAGAAATTGTCTTCATTCCATCTGCGTGAGGGAATTTACCTTACAAATAAGGAACCTGGGACCAGAGACATTAAGCAACTTGTGCCAGAACTAGCTCAACAACTGACTTGAAAACCTATGTTATTGTCATTGAACCACTCTGGTTTCTGGTATTAGCCTCTGTTTATCTTTTTAGGTGCTGTTGAGTCCATTTCAATTCACAGTGGCCTCATAGGACAGAATAGAATTGCCCTATTCAGTTTTCTCGCCTGGCATCTTTTGGGGAGTGGCTTACCGGGCTTTTCTGCCAGAACCACTGAATGGTTCAGATTGCCTACCTCTGGGTTAGCCACTGACGGCTTAGCCATGATTAAAATAGTTTTCTTTCTTTTTTTTTTAGTTTTTTTTTTTTAGGCATCACTGCCCTCTGGTGGTGGGATTAGGAGGCCCAACCTTTGCTCCTGTGAGCTGGAATTGAACCTCCATCCCAGTGGGCCGCAGTCCTGCGCACTATGCCACTGGGGTTCAGCCCTAAAATGGTTTTCTTACATTTATTTGTTTTTTAAACATAACATGAGCAAGGTGTTAAAACATGTGTAATAGCTCATTAGAATAAGTATACCAGATTTGGGGAGGGATGAAGAGGGAGATATCCAGAACCCTTCACTAGATCACCACCCTCCCCCAACTTGGTCATAGTGGATTAATGATGTGCTTTTGTGGGTGTGATTAGTCAATGACACCAGCTTGACGGATCTTTCTTTCGGCACCAAATCCCATTGAGATCTGGTCCCCTTGGCTGACGAAGAACCATGAGGCGAGGAGCACTAGCTTCATCGAGGGTGATGCTCTGCAAACGATTGACCCACCGATCAGGCCTTGGAGCAGCAACAGCTTTGGGGCCTTCGCAGACACGCCAAACATTACAGGCGCTGCATTTGCCAGTATCACTCAGAACTCTACTTCATTCTTGCCTGTAGCTCAGTGCCAGTCAGAACTTCCTTCACATGGAAAAAGAGCTGCTTGCTGTCTCCTACTTCATAGTTAATTAAGCCAAACTGATCTTTCACACACTCCACTGTGGCCCTACGTACACAGGGGTGTGATATTGTAGGCCATAGTCTGTACATTCTGGCCCAGAACACACAGCTGGAACTTGATACTCTCCCCTTTCTTTAGGCTTCTTGACATTGATTTAGTACTTTTCACTTTTCATTTCTCCATATATTATAATCTAATCACATATCCTTTAAGAGTCCCTTGCTTTGCTTTCGATAAAAGTTTTCCTGTTGTAGTATGATGTATTTGCTATTCTCAGAGTAATAGAAAACCATAGCCTGCAGTTTGTCCTTTCTTATTCACTGACACCCTTCCTAAGAGACAGATTTGTGTTTTCCTTTTAAAATAAATTAGTTCCTTTCCCCTCTGCTTCTTGCTTAGGTGTCTTATAAAATGAGAAGCAAAGAATACTATAATATCAAACAAAATATTTTAATGTGGGTATAATTCTGATTAACCTAGAAGCTAAGCATTATTTGATAGCTGAACCATGAAACTATATTGGTACAGGAAACAACTAATACAGTGGATTAAAATAGTTCGGTTATTTTTGTTAAGCTCATATAATAGGACACCTAGTAACTCCCTCCCACCTAGTAGCTTTTTTTTTTACTCATTGATTTTAATCACTGTGTATCTTTTTCCTTAATAGGGAAGAAGAATTTGATGAGTATTTTCAAGATCTGTTTTTGTGAGACATGACCAAAAAGCCTACGTTCCTCAACGTGAAAGTTGACTTTGAAATGCTTTTAAAAGCTTTCTTTGCAAGCTGCAGGACGAGTGGTTTGTCTTTGAACAAAGGTGCCCAGCTCCTCTCTGAAAGTTCACACATCCTGTGAGTGGCAGGCTGCTGTACAGTGCCATTTGGCACATCACCGAATCACTTAAGCCACGATCTCATTGTCAAAAAGCAGTTTTCTTCAAGAGGGTATTACCAAACATTGTTAAGAAATATTGAATTTATCTTGAAATTCTGTGGAGATATGTGGAAAGGAAACAACTTTTGGCATTCTTTTCTCCTCTCATGTTTCTTGGTAACTTAGTACCTTTTAATTGCCTCTGAATCCTCCCCTCCCCCCATGAAGAAAATCTATTCTCACAAGCAGAATATAAGAATTGATTGAGGGGAGAATCCCTCACAGACTTTAGACTAAACTACCTCAACCTGGAAAGTGGCTTTAGGTAGAAAATGGTGGGAAATAAAGTGGCACTGTTTCCTTTAGTTTCTGGTGAGTGACTTTTGAGAAAAAAAGAGTTCTTATCCTCCCACGTGAACCCACAAATCACCGTTTTAAACTATTCCCTTTCCCTGATGTCAAGTTCAGAGACGCAGACTCAGAATATTTTTCAGAGGCCTTCCAGGCAGCATGTTCTCTCACTGTCTCTCATTGATCTTGAATTTCCTAGACATTTAAATTATAAGGTTAAAAAACGACAGGCCTTTCACCATAAAAGTGTTGCCTATATGATGAATCAGTGGGAGTATCTCATAATAACAAATTAACAATTTGCTTAATTATCTTAAAAATATGCTTACGTGAAAAATGATTGAAGCAGGGCAGCACCTTGGGAGGTTTGCAAGAGTTGAAGGCAGCGGAGTAAATACTGCCCTGCACACCATGCTGCCGCCATGGCTGCCGGTGGACGGGTAGCCGGAGCAGGTGTGGGAGGGGAGTGGAGTTTACCCACGAGCATACATAGATGTGACAGAGGGCATTTGTAGAAGAGTATTTATCTTTGTTGTAAATGTAGCCTGGAATGTGGTGGCACAGACAGGAGGCAAAATTGCATACCATATATACTTGAGTAAAGCCGACCCGAGCATCAGCCGAGGCACATTTAAGTATACCACACAAACTCGGTTTATACACGAGTATATGCAGGACTTCTTTTTTTGACCCTTTAACAGACAGCATTTCATCTAAACTTAACAGAATGTTTCTAGGTGTTCACTGTTACCTTCTTTCTCTGAAATGAAGAAACTCAAGCACAGCGGTCTATTAGTTAGCATGATCTGTCAAAATAAATAGCTGTGGTCCCCAGATGGCACAGATTTACACCTTCCTCATTTGAAATCCAAATGGATGTTCCTCTTTCAGGAAAGTGTTCTTCCCATGATAATATTACCATTCCAGTTCACTCCTGTATTTGTCTATTGAAACTTTTTAATAGTTTTATTTGTGTATAGTTGACTTACACAATTGGGCACTTCAGTCATATTAAGAATTGTGCAGTTACTGCTACAGTTTTAAAATATTTTCTTCTTTCCTGTACTAGTTGTTAGCTCCTCAGTTTGCCTCAACCTCCCTGCCATGTCCCTAGGGAGTTGTTGATCCAGTTTCTGTCTCTGTATATACTTCTTTGACATAACCAAACTGCTTGAGGGAATGAGTCACTGCACCTGGGAGATTGGGATCTTGGGAGTCACTAAGGTCTTTTAGCATAACATAATTCACAAAATCAATGTTCTACAGCCTACTTGCTTAAGGAGATGACTGGAGTCTTAAAAACTCTCAAGTAGCTATCTAAAATGCAACTGTTGTTCTCTTCCTGTCTGGAGAAGAGTGATCAAAATCAAAGGACACAGGAAAACCTTTAGCCAGTAGACTGAAGAACACACAGTCATCAGTCTCCACAACTCCGGGGCCAGACGAACTGAATGGTGGCTGGCTGCTACTAACCAACTTCTCTGAAAAAGCTTACAGCCAAAAGTCCTGAGTGGAATGGGAGTAAAATGTAGACCAAAAACTCAAGATCCTGAAAGAGATCAGGCTGACTGATGGTAAAGAGACAGGCGGACTCCTGAAACAGGACCCTAAGCCAGGCACCCTTCAGGTCTAGAGTTGAACTCACTTGAGGGAGAAATAGCCCTGTAAGATGCAGGGCACGTTGACCCAGTGACAAAATTGAGAGAGTTCGGAAAGGAGGAGGACAAGGACACAGGCTGAGTGGAGAGGGACGGGACAATGAGGGAATTATGGTGCATGAGTTGAAATAAGTACAGACCAGACTTTTGAAGACAAAACTGTTGTTCTGTAAGCCTTTCCTAATTCACAATAAAACATTTTAAAATGTAACCTTATGCAAAGTGTGTATGGTAAATCTCTTGTAGAAATGTCTGATTCTGTACCATTTGAAGACAAAGGAGAGAGAAGCAGGTGGCCCACACTTTCCCTTAAGTTACTGACTCCCAAATTAAGGGTCCACATAAAAAGCATGAAGAAGACCCAGCATTGAGAAGAAATCAAAGGTGAGACTGAAGAGGTAGATGAAAAATAGTTTTTCCCATCCAGTGCATGTGTTTTTAGTTGCTTTTCTATAACTTGGTTTCATTGCCAGTTTTTAGAAAATGGATTCTGAACAGTGATTTCATTGTAAAACTTTAATGAATATATATTTTCTCAACCCATTTAGTTTAAATTATTAGGATTATTCAACTTCCAACAAAGTTATTAAGCAGATCAGTATCTCTCTTTAAACTTTCCCTTGACTACCTTGGTAGTACTTTGTTTCCCTTTTGCCATCTATGTCTGTCTGCCTTTTTTTCTTAGCTTTATCCTTAGTGCCTCTCACTTCTGCTACTTAAGGGAACTTGTTATAATTAAATTTGACTTCAGTCTCTGTAATTTAGTATGTAGTAATTTAACACCACAGGGACCAAATGTCCCAGTAATATAGAATAGATGTGTTCACAAAATGTTTCTCTCCAGGAAAGATTAATAAAATAAATTAACAGAATGTGTACACATAGTTTCTCTTAGACACAGCTGTGGCAATTTGACTATATTTACAGTGAAATACAGGCAACCTCTCCTTAGACCAAAGGCAGTCAATGAAACAGAACAAGGGAATAAATACTATGTGGTGTAAAATCAGGAAAGGTGTAAGTTTGCATTGTATCAGTTTATCATACTTATTCAGTTGTATGCTAAGCAAATCCAGTAAGTTGAATACTAGGAAGAAGTACACAACATCAGGAATGGAGGAAGACTCCTAACCGGCAGTATGTAGATGACACAATTTGCTTACTAAAGTCCGAGAAGATGAAGTACTTCCTGATAATGATCAGACTTCATTATGCATCCTGCCATAAAATAAGACCAAACTGACCGCTCTTGAATCAATTCTGACTCACAATGACCCTCTAACACAGACTAGAACTGCCCCTGTGGGTTCCCAAGGCCGGACATCTTTACGGGGACAGACCCTCATCTTGTGGTTTTGAACAACTGATGTGGTTAGTAGCCCCACTCACAAGCAACCTAACAGTCCCCACGACTGGACCAGTGAGCACGAGAGAAAAGATTGAACTTGTCAAGGATTTTGTTTTGCTTGGAGCCACACTCCACCATGAAAGCAACGGTTGGTAAATTAAATAGCATCCTTCAGGCTAATCTGCAAAAAGATGTTTTTAAAATGTTTAAAAAAAACCCCAAACAAACAGAAAGGTAACTTTGAAAATTAAGGAATGCTGGCTGAGCCCAAGCAATGCTATTTCAGTTGCTCCATATGTATGTGAAAACTGAACCATGAAGATTGAAGAAGAATTGAGGCCTTTGGAGTTGACGGATTATTAAATAAACAACGGGCTACCAGAAGAACAAATATATGTATTGAAAGAAGTATAGCCACAATGCTCTTCAATAGTGACGGTGGCTTCACTTCATGTATTTTAGACGTCTTTACATGAAGGATGTCTCTGGAGAAGACATTATGCTTGGTAAAATAGAGGATCAGCGCAAACAAGGCAGACCCTCCGTGAGGTGCATTGATTGGCACGGTGGCTGCAGCAAGGGGCTCAAGATAGCAACGTGGCGAGGACGGGCCTGACTCAACGTGCTTAGGTCTGTTGTCCAAAAGGGTCACTGTGAGTCAGAATGTCGTGGCTCCCAACAACAGCAAAATGCACTCAGGATGTACAGGGGGCACTGCTGGGAGGGAGCAGGGCTTTCGTAGTATGCATTTTTCACACTAGGCCAGCATCCAGCAACTCATTCTGAGTTAGTGTACCCAGTGCTGTCAACCTGGCAAGGTTCTCTCTGATCACAGTGAAATTTTTGCTAAAAGCAATTTTGCTTGAACTCCTCTCTCACTCTCTTTTTTTGGATGGCTGATTTAAAAGAACAGTGTATGGCTGTGACATTTTGTTTCCTGCTTAGGAAAAATGCCACAGAAGCTATTGTAATGTTGAACATAGCTTACAAGGACAGCACTATGGGAAAAACTCAAATGTACGAGTGGTTTTCTTATTTCAAAAAAAGATGAAATGTTGATTGACATCAAACCTGTTCTAGATGTTTGTCATTTTCCCGAAGGGATGCCAAGTGTATTTGGAGTTTTTTTTCCCACCAGGGCAGGCTGTTAATCAAACTTTCTATTTAGAGGTTCTAAAAAAATTGCATAACAGTGTGTGACAAAAGATGCCTTATTTGTGGCAGACGGGATAGATTTTACCACCATGACAATGCACCTGCTCATCCAGCCATCTCAGTATGCCAGTTTTTGACAAACAACAGCATGCCTCTGTTGCCCCATGCACCTTACTTACTTGACCTTGCTCCGTGTAACTTCTTTTTACTTGTGCAATCGAAGGGCAACATGAAAGGAGGGTGATTTAACAATGTAGAAGAGGTAACGAAAATGGAGAGGTGATAGCAGACATCCAAACAGATGAGTTTGAAAACTTTCCAAGAATGAAATCACAGGTTTGACAAATGTATTAAGTACTGTGGTCATATACTCTATGTCAATTTCATGATTGGGAGTGTAGGGGTGGAGTCTAGCCTGTCACTCGAGATAGACAATGAGGCCTCTGTGTGAGCATGGCTTTCTCCTGAGAATTCTGGGAAGACTCGAGGTATTTCCCAATTGGAGGAGAATTAGACTGAGTCTCCAGGACAGCAAACTACTGACAAGATGAGATGACAGCATTGCTGATTGATCCTGATTCTTGGAGAATGGAGCCAGACCTTTGGGGCAATAGAAGCCACAGAGACCCCATACCTGGGTTGAGATGTTTCTAACACCGATGGGTACTCTGAAGGACCCTGAGCCCTGAAAATAAGAACCATGGGGAGTCCTCTGCCAACGCTGGGATGTTTCTGCTGCCACTAGATACACAAGACTGCACTCAATGGCTTGTGACTTCATGAGTTGGAAGGAGACTTTATAAACTGGTATCAGACATATGGGCTAATATCAGACTTAAGACTTTGAACTGGACTGGGTTGGGATGCTTTCTCAATGTTCCATTCCTCTTGTATATAAACCTTTCACTTATATCCATATGTGTGTTTATTAATTTGTTTCTCTAATCTACCCAGACTAACACAAGTATAATGGAGAGTACTTTGAAGATGATAAGAATAAGGTGGTTTTGTTTTAAAAAATTAAATACATAGCTTTGGGGCAGGGGAGGTGATTCCAGTTTGTGTCAGTCTGGGTAGACTAGAGGAACAAATTTCATAGACACGCATATGGATATAAGGAACGGGTTTATATTCAAGAGGAACAGGACATTGAGAAAACATCCCAGCCCAGTCAGCTCGAAGTCACAAGTCTGATATTAACCCATATGCCCGAAATCAGTCCATAAGGTCTCCTTCCGACTCAGGAAGTCACAGGTCAGTGGGTGCAGAGTCCCGGCACCCACAGAGGTCTCCCCATAGCTCCTTGCTTCCAGGGCTCAAGGTCCATCAACAGCATCCCGTGGTGGCAGAAGCAACTCATCGCTGGCAGAGGCCTCCATGTGGCTGCCCCAGCCTCAGAAGTCCGGCTCCATCAGGGCAAAGCCATGTGGTCTCACCGCTGGCTACTCCAGCCTCCTGGACGCCACCGTCCTGTGTTGTCTGTGATTAATCGTCTCCAAGACTAACTCCCAACAATTGGGGAAGATAGCTTCTCATCTTCACGAGGGAAATATCGCCAGATTTCCCAGACATCTCAGGAGAAAGCCATGCCCACATAGAGGCCTCATTGGCTACTCAATGGCTATCTCCAGATTAACAGGCTAGACTCCACCCCTACATTTCAATCATAAAATTAACGTAAGCACATGACTGCCACAGACCACCTCTTGTTAATTTTATACCTTCACATAACTGTAACCATATGTAACCTTCAAATAAACAATAAAATCATCCCTATACCTAACAGGATAAAACTAAAATGCATACAATTCAACATGTATCACCATCATTTAAAAATAAAATTCTATAAGTGAACAAAACAAAAGATATCCTGTGCCTTACAACTGTAGTTACAAAATATCTACAGCTTGATCCTATAATCCTATGAGGATATATTCCACCACCTATAAGACAGTTCTTTTTGGATACCCCCTTGTATTATAAAAATGTAACTTTGTAACTTGCAGTCTGTACTTCCAAGATATAATGGACGTATTTCAGAAAATAAAATTCTCTTAGAACCAGTACAATGCGATGTTTTCCCTTGGGGGCGGCAGGTGGGGTGGGTGGGTGAGCAGCGGGCAGCAGAAGAGTGCCATAGATTTCACCCAGTCTCCAGCAGAATTTAGTTGTTGAAAAGAAGGACAAGCCCCATTTTTGTAAGGCGTGGAAAGCTGGCTAGATTGAGAAAAAGATTTGAGAGTTGGTAAACTAAGAAAGATGAGGGAAATTATCATACCATTACCAATTTCTCTTTTATTATTAAATCATTTTGGGGGGCCTCCTGCAACTCTTATCGCAACCAATACATACCCCAGTGGTACGCAGATCGCATTGCACCTTTATCGCCACCATCATTCTTAAAACCATTACCAATTTCAGTGGAGAGAATCACTATTGCAATAGAATGATTGACAGTCTAAATTGATGTCTTATTTTAAGATAGCTCCCCAAACTCACTGTCATCAAGTCCTGATTCATAGTGGCCACATTGGATAGAAGAGAACCGCGCCTATGGGTTTCCATAAATCTTTGTGGCAGTGGAAAGTTTCCTATTTCTTCTGCAGAGAGATTTTGAACTGCTGACCTTAAGGTTAGCAGCCCATTGCGTAACCCACTATGCCACCAAGGCTGCTTTTAAAATGACTGGTACTGATTTTCTTTTACTATAGAGTTGTTACTCATTAGCCCAATAAGTATTTATCAAGTTTCTGTGCAAGTGTATACAGGAACTATCTAGGGAAATGAATTATACCATTATTTTGGAACTTGTACCAGAAAAAAGAAAATCACTGTTGGTTTCTTAATAATCTTGATTTGAAAATTCCCTCTTTTTTTTGGGGGGGGGGCATCACCGCCCTCTGGTGGTGGGAGTAGGAGGCCCAGCCCCACTGCTGGAACTGAACCTCCATCCCAGTGGGCCGCAGTCCTGCGTACAACCACTACACCACCGGGGCTCAGCCCCACCTCCTCATTTTTTAATAATAAAAATTCCCCCTTTATCATGAGTGAAAATGCATCTTAATTTTTGAGAAGAACATTAGAAATTGTCAGCGTAAATGATGTTTCTGTTAAATAATTTTTTAAATGGACAGTGGTGATGTGTGTATAATATGAATATTAATACCATTCTAAAAATAATGTGTAACAATGTAATGAAAGAACTATTCCATGGAATTATCAGAAAGAATAGTTTGTGAGGTCTTAAAGACTTGTTTAAAATAAGCTGTTTTATGTAGGCATCAAATAAGTCAACATCAAAGAAGCACACTAGCCTGTGTGATTGAAGGATATAAAGAATAGAACTCAAATCAGAAGGAGGGAGAATGGTATTAGAGCTTGAATTGTGAACACCCAGTCTCTAGAAGGAGATGGTTGACAGTGGAAGACCAAGCCTCTGATGAATACCCTGTGAACATGGTCAAGGAATGTGAATAGGCTTGCTATCAGAGAGCATTGTAAAATCAATTATGGCAAATGTAATTAGATTAAGACAGGAGCCCTGGGAGCAGAGTGGTTTACAAGTTAGACTGCTAACCACAAGGTTAGCAGTTCAAAACCACTAGTGGTTCTGCAGGACAAAATTGAGGCTTCCTACTTCTGTAAAGACCTACATACGACTACACTGAGTTGGAATTCACTCGAGGGCAGTGAATTTGGAGTTTGAATTAAGTTAAAATGTAAGACTTTATCATTTGAGAGCACGGGCCCATTTTAAAGGTGTCTCAGTTTTTATTATTTTCTGCTTTTCAACTGAGATTTTTCTGTTTGTCTAATCATCGTTGTTTATTTGTTTGCTTCCCGTTTGTGTCTTGTATGGTTTCTGTATATGAAATTGAGTATAGGTAAATATAGATAGATAATAGCTGGGTCAATAACTTATTAGTTACATGGCAGAGGAGATGGGGAAGTGGGGAGCAGACAACCATGAGTATGAGAAGAAAATGTTCTGAAATTGGAGTGATGACTGCACACCTCTTCTTGATATGATTGCCGCAATCAGGCATGTTCAGGGTGGTGTGGCCGTAGACTTGATATGATTGAATGATTAAATTGTATGATATGTGAAGTATATGCCAGTGAACCTTTTTAAAAGAATTCTCTCAGGTGCCTCTTTAAAAATTGAAATATTCAGCAGCAAAACTGATAGTGAAGGGTTTCACAAAACCAGAAAATGGAAAACCAGAAAATGGAATTTTAAAATAGTGAACTTTTTCAAGAACTCTAAGAAGGTCCCTCTTAGTTTTTAATGTTAAAAATCATATACATATATTAGTCGTATTCAGAAAACAGAGTTTCTACAAAATTAAATGCAAGACTAGGAAGAATATCAAGACCCTATTAAGTAGATTGATGTATTTGTTATTGTAAACTTGGTTTATGATAGCAAGTCATGTACAATCACAGTTCCTAATGCATTCATATACAACAGCAGACAATCAAAGCCATATTTTTAGAGTCTTTGAAAAGCAGTGATAGTTACTTAAAGGTTAATTCTCTATTGTATAGCTCTCAAATGATAAGAAAAGTTAAGCTTTTCTTACGACCTTCTTCATATTTTGTTGACTCTCTGCCTCCCATTCAGCTTCTTGGGAACGGAGGTAGTTTCTCATTGTCTTAAAAGAAATAGGGAACTAAAGAGATGAGCCTCAAAAGTATTTTCGTGGGAACCAGGGAGTTTGCTCACATGCCAGGGTGGCAGCTGTAATAGACAACAATCATGTGAGTGTACACGTTGAGTGTTTTTCTCTCCCTAAAGTGATCTTCTGAACTTCCAGCCACTCCCTGTTATGCCCGTTTGCTAGAATATTTATTTAAAATATTCAGACTTACGGAATGCCTACCATAGACCTGGCCCTGATCTAAATGCCAGGGTGGAAGTATGACTAAAACAGACAAATCTTTCCACTAATAGAGCTTAAATATGAGAGAAGTAATTTTATGATCTTTAGCACTTAACTTGTAAAACTATAACAAATTCTGGTTTATTTCTTGGCTGCTTAAAATTGTAAGTACCAAAACTTACCTCTGAAAAAAGTTATGGTAAAATATGTGTAATAATTATTATTTGGTTTATTTTCTAATTTAGACTACACTTATTGATGTAGTGACAATAGTAGATTGTCCTTAGAATCTCATCAATTCAGTATTTAGAGAGTTCTCTTAACTATTTTTTAAAATTTTACCTATGTTGAGGTCATTCCAATTTCATTTGATAGTGAAGTTCTTGTACAACCAAATCACATGCTTTTTAATAGTTCATAATATTTATTAGTTTGTTTAACTTGGTTTTAATTACCGAGATATTGTCTTATAAATTGGGATGTATTTTCATTAGAAAAATAGTTCTGAACATTAAAAATACACTTTTTTTTGGGGGGGGGGCATCACTGCCCTCAGGTGGTGGGAGTAGAAGGCCTAGGCTTTGCTCCGTGGAGCTGGAATCGAACCTCCATCCCAGTGGGCCGCAGTCCTGCGCACAACCACTACGCCACCGGGGCTCAGCCCTAAAAATACACTTTTAGTTACACAGCAAAATCATTTATTTCAAACTTTGGTGTTCTGAAATAAATTGATATTTTGGACAATGTATAAATAAGATATCCTGATCATCATATATATTTACCTATGTACATGCCTATATTTAGACCTCTATAAATGCCCTTTGCCTCCTATTTCTTTCCTCTATTTCCTTTTACTTTCCTCTTGTCCCACTATCATACTCAGTCTTCGTTTGGGTTTCAATAATTTCTCTTGATTGCATTGCCCTTGATCACTCCCTACCAGGCCTCTCATCCCCAGATAATCCCTTCAGGACTAGTGTTGAGAGTGGTACTACTGGGAGACTGGAGGGAAGATGGGGCAGAAAGGAGGAACCTATTATAAGGATCTATATATAACCTCCTCCCCGGGGTACGGACAAAAGAGAAGTGGGTGAAGGGAGACATCGGTAGTGTAAGACATGACAAAATAATAATAATTTATAAATTATCAAGGGCTCATGAGGGAGGGGGTGCAGAGAGGGAGGGGGGGAAATGAGCTGATACCAAGGGCTTAAGTTTTGAGAATGATGGCAACAAAGAGTACAAATGTGCTTGACATACAATGGATGAATGGATTGATGGACTGTGATAAGAGTTGTATAAAAAAAAGTTGTATGAGCCTCCAATAAAATGATTTAAAAAATAAAAATAAAGATATGGCTTCTTTTGGGGGGGGGGGCATCACTGCCTCTGGTGGTCATGGGTGCTACCCAGTGCTGCTCCTGAGAGCCACTGCTGAATTTGAACCTCCACTGGATTTGAACCACCAAGTCCGCGGGCTGTAGTCCAGAACTCAACCACTTATACCACCGGGGCTCAGCCCCAAGATATGGCTTCTATAAACTGTCCAAATGGTGTGGTCTTTATCCTTCCGTTATCAAGAACAAAAGTAAAAGACAAAGATAGTATTCATTTTAGATTCAAAACCATTTGTCATCTTTTTATTTGTTTGCTACACTGTACATGAATGAGTAAAAAATTATGGCCACAATAGCCAACCAAAAGATGAAATAAATATAAAGAAATCTAACCAGAGGAACAAAGAAAGTGACAAAACACTACTCCAAGGAGTCCCAGTGAAAAGATGGAAGAATATAAAAACATGGAAGAATATACAATGCTCATGGATAGGAAGTCAACATTATGAAAATGTCAGTGCTACCCAAAATAATCTACAAATATAATCAATCCTGATCCAGATTCAAGCCTCTATCTATCTATCTATCTATCTATCTATCTATCTATCTATCTATCTATCTAATCTATCATCTAGAGAGAGAGAGAAGAGGAAACTAATCACTAACTTTATATGGAAAGAAATGAAGACTCAGATAAGCAATGCACTACTAAAGAAGAGCAAAGGAGGAAGCCTCACACTTCCCAGTCTCAAAACATACTACAATCTCAAAGCATACTACACAGCTATGGTAGTCAAAACCTTGTGGTACTGGTACAATGACAGACACATGGACTAATGGAACAGAATTGACAACTCATATGGAAATCTATCTTCCTATGGACAGTCAACTGAGCCCCTTTAAATGATGAAGAAATAGTTTCTTTAATACATAGTACTGGTATAATTAATTACAAATTTGCAGAAAATTTCAGGAAAAAAATCTATGTCTCACACCATTTACAAGAACACAAGATGGTTCAAAGGCCTAAAAATACAACCTAGAACTATAAAGGTTATCCATACTAAAATGGGGCACAGATACCTGGCATAAATACACTCTCAAACATAACTGAAAGCACACAAACAGCAGATTACAAACTAGATGACTGGGGCCTCCTAATAGATACTTAAACGTGAATCAAAGAGATTTCATCAATGGAGAACCCACGGACTAGGGGGGAATTTTTTGCAAGGTCATTGAGCAAGGAACTAACCTAAAATTTGTAGAAAACATCAATGCTTCAACAGCCAAATAATACATTTTTCAAATGGGCAGAGGACATGAACAGACACATTACCGAAGAAGACATCCAGGCGGCCAACAAACATAAAAAGCTCTCATGATTAATAGTTGGTAGAAAGATCCAAATCAAAGAAAAGAGATAGCATCTCACCCCAGTATTAGTAGCAAATGAGGTTATGAACCAATGCTGGTGAGAATGTGAAGAGACTGAGGCTCTCATAGACAGATGATGGGGCTGTAAATGGTGCAATTGCTGTGGAAGATAGTATGAGGGCTCCCTAAAAGGTTGAACATAGAAATGCTATATGATCCAGCAATCTCATTTTTTGGAATATATCCTAGGGAAATATGAGCTGTGACACAAATAACTACATGCACAACCATGTTCAACACAGCACTATTTGTAATAGCAAAGAGAGAAATAACTTAAGTGTTCATACACACAATGAAGTACACTATGCAATGCTATGAAGCACCTCATAATGGCTGAGCCTGGAGGACACGAAGCTCAGTGAAATAGGTCAACCCAAAAGGACAAGTATTATAGAGACTGTTATTTTTTAAAGTCAAGAAGAATGTTTACACTAAAAGAGGCATCACCTGATGGTTATCTAAGATGAAAAGGGATGTGAGGGTAAATTGCTTAGTAGAGGGTAGATACGTACTGGAGGAAGGGGAAGGCGATATACGATAAAAGAGAAGTAGCAGAAAATGATGGAGGCAGGGGAAAACACTGGGAGGAGTGCAAGACAACAACAAGGAAGCAAATGCTGTTAAGTATCAAATCCTGCAATAATGGTGATCTATGAGTGGATGCATAGATAGATATGCAGGCTAAACGGTGTGGGAGAGAGAATGGTAGTATACTCATGAATATATACTCCAAGAAGGTTAACAAAGGATATTTCTATATGTGTATTTACTTTTGCTAAAATATGTCCATGAATGTGATGGAGCATACAGGGAAGGGAAATTTAGATAAAACGAAAAATTTAGATAAAATGCATCCCTTGGAGGGATGAGTTGCTGTTGGGAACTCAGGACCAGAGTCTCAGGGAACATTAAGGGCAACTGATTTAGCATAGTGCACAAACCATAGACAATGTTCAGCATTCTATTTTGGCGAATAGTGACTGAGTGTTAGAAGCTTATGAGCAGCCATCTAAGGTGCTCCCCATCTGGAGCAAAGAAGAGTGAAGAAATCAAAGATGCAAGGAAATAATTAGTCTAATGGACTAAGTGGACAAATGAACATCACCTCCACAATCCTGAGACCAGAAGAACTAGATGATGCCTACCTACGACTATCACAACTCTGAAAGACATCACTTCAAAAGGTCCTGGATAGAGTTGCAGAAAAACTTGGGACAAAACTCAAAATCACCAGAAGACAAAAAAAGATTGGACTTACTGGTCTGTGACAGTTAGGTTTTGTGTCAACTTCTGTAGGCCAGACTTCTCCCATGATATGGTCTAAGATAGTGTGGACAGCTTCATGATGGGGCCTTCATGAAGCAGCAGCCAAGTCGTTTTGAGAAGAAAAGGGTAGCGTACCTCTTCCTTAATCTAGTCACAGTCTTGATACAATTGAGGGAAGTTATTCAGTATGTAGAATCAAACTCATTTCTTCTGCTGATTCTGGATCCTGCATCTGATTCATGGACCTCCAATTTTATCACCTGCTGATGGCAGGAGCCATCAGCAGACTTCTGACCTAGGATTCATTAGGCTGACCTCCGACTGATTCAGCTCTGCATCTACCAGCCTGTGGGCTTCCTGCTTTGTCTTCCTGCTTCCTGTTTGTCAGCCTCTGCAGCTACATGAATCAGAAGAAGTCTCCAGCTTATGTCTGACCCAGGAAGTGGAACCACACTGGACTTAACCATGTCTACAGCTATGTAAGCCATTTCTTGATATAAATTTCTTTCTATACACATACACATACAAGAGTTTTGCTTCTGTAGAGAACCCAGTCTAACACATGGTCAACTAGAGACTCATGGAATCCCCAAAACTATGGCTTTTACTTACTCTTTATAAAAAGTAGATATTGTCATAAAATCAATGAAGCCCTTAAATATATCAAAATGTGAGACTACGATTTCTCTACGTATTCTCCATCTAAAATCCCAAACCAAGTCCAAAGTCATCCTTCCCTTTGGTTCATGTTATTGTGGTTGTTAGGGGCCAGCAAGGCGATTCTGACCCACAGCAACTCTTGGCACAGCAGACAAGACACTGCCCCCTCCTCTGTCCTCCTCACAGTTTTGCTCAGCTTGAGCCCATTGTTGCAGTCACTGTGTCAATCCATTTCATTGAGGGCTTCCTCTTTGTCGATGCCCCTCTGCTTTATCAAGCCATGATATTCTTCTCCAGAGACCGGTCTGTCCGACAACATGCCCAAAGTACGTGGGATGAAGTCTCATCATCTTCACGTCTAAGGAGCACTCTAGCTATACATCTTCCAAGACCCACTTGTTTGTCCTTTTACCAGTCCATGGTATTTCAAGTATTCTTTACCAGCACCGCAATTCAAGCCCATAGATTCTTCTTTGATCTTCCTCATTCAACATTCCGGTTTGTAGCAGTCCTCTACAGGGTTTCCAAGGTTTTGCAAAACTTTATAGGAGCAGACAGCCTCATCTTTCTCTTGAGAAGCAGCTTTTGGATATGAACTCCTGACTTTGTGATTAGCAGTCCAACAGTGCCAAAGGGGTTCCTACATTCTCCATCTAGGTCTGTACATTTCTGAAGCAAGTGTTCCCATCGCTCTAACATTTCCCCAAAGAAGTCTGCACTCTGATTTTCGCTGTGTCCAAATAATAGTTTGGGCACCCTCAAGTGATAAATTGTGCTCGTTTGAAATGTTCTTTTAGTTTAAGGAACAAAAAGAAATCTAAAGAGGCAAGATCAGGGCTGTCGGGTGAATCGTGTACGATTTCCTAAGCAAATCCTCATAGCTATGAGCAAGTACATTGCCACGGTGGGGGAAAATTCCTTGGAACAACTTTCCTGGCCCTTTTCTCACCAATGCGTTTTAATTTTTCTTAAAATGTCACCTTGTTATGCTCCTTGCTCTTCAAGAAAAATCTATCAGGATGATGCCTTTTGGAACCCCATCAAATGGTCACTGCCAAAGACTTGATGAATGTGAATGATGGTGTTGGTAAATAATATGGAAAATACCGTGCACTGCCAAAAGGAACAAATGAAAAATGTCTTGAAGTAAGTAGAGTCAGAAGGCTCCTTAGAAGTGAAGATGGCAAGACTTTGACCTCCTACTTCGGGCATGGCATTAGGAGGGACAGCTCCCTGGAACAGGACATGGTGCTTGTTAGAGTGTTCCGTGCAAAAGGAGAAAGCGCTTCAAGGAGATGGATTGGCACAGGGGCTGCCACATTGGGCTCGGACAACAACTGTGAAGATGGTGAAGTTCAGCCTGTTTTTGTGTCGAGTTGGAACTGACTCCACGATGGCACCTAACAATATCGTAGCCTTCTGAGACGACCTCTCCACCATGGATTTAACTAGCCCAGTGATTTGCCTGGGAAACCACTATTTTGACTAGACTTAAAATTTTGGCTTTTGTTGTCAAGCTGTAATTAGCATATAATACTATTCAATAGTTCAGTCATGTTAAGGGGAGTTGTGCAATCGTCACCACAATCACTTTTGGAAGCCTTTCTTTCTTCTTGTACTCACTGAGGTTGACTCCCCATTTCTCCCACCCTCCCCTTCTGTGGCCCCAAACAACCATCAATCCAGCCACTGTTCTAGTCATTTCACGCACCCCCTATGTGGATAAACATACAAAACAATAGAAAACAATAAACAAGGACTCAGCAATCATGACCTTCTAAAACAGGTAAGGAATTCAATCTAAGAGAAAGCAGAGAATACTAAAAATTTAGGATAAATTCACATTTGAGTTCAGAGGGAGCTTAAATTACAAGGTGTTACAATTTAGTGGCTAAAATCCACTTAACAATGGTCTCTGTCTGGTATTAGGGCTGTTACTGTTGTTAAGGCTATCTGCACTGGAGATTGATTAGGGATTCGGTCTACATAGGGACCCTGTAAGTGAATCAGAGGCTACAGCATCATCCACAGGTTTGCATCCACCTTTATGCAAACGAGATGTTCAGAATGCAGGCATTGGTCCCGTGCCCTCCTCTAGGCTTCAATCTTATTATTTGTAAACCTTGGATCACACAGGCTAGTGTGCGTCTTCTGTGTGGCCCTAGCTGACTCTTCACTTAGTTACTGCTTATTTTGAGACAAGCCTTTAAGATCTCAGACGCTATTTCTCATAGACGGGCTCCATTTAATTTCTTTTTTGGGGAGGGGTGGGGCATCACTGCCTCTGGTGGTTGTGGGAGCCACCCAGTGCTGCTCCTGAGAGCCACTGCGGGATTTGAACCGCCAAGCTCACAGACCGCAGTCCCGCACTCAACCACCAGGGCTCAGCCCTTAATTTCATCATCACACTTTGCTATGACACTCATGTCTTCAGTGAGTGACCTTCATGAGGATAGGCGACCTTTATTTAAGGCACCCGAAGAAGACAAACAAATGTGTTACTGAGAGAGTCTCTCCGGCCACTCACTAACCCCAGGGACATATTGAAATACATTCTGTTTAGAATAAGCCAATGTATGCACAGACTAGTAACAATACGTTTTGCTACTCTCATATTTACATCCTGCATTTCTTTACATTCTGATAAGAGATTTTTAGTTCAGAAAGGAGGTCGCTGTATATGTTATGCTAAGGTGCCATCATGTCTCTGCTGAGGACACGTGACAACGTAGACCTGCCCATGGGCATGCATGGGTGGTCATGGTCACGACAACAGCTCACCAGGTCTCCCTGCCACAGTGTGGTGGTGGCTTTAAGCCACCAGCCTTTCAGTTAGCAGATCAGTACTTAACCTTTTGCATCCTTCAATTATTAATAAGAACATTTTTAAATAAAGAATTTGTGACTACTTTCAGAATTGCATATTTTTAATTGAAAACAAATTGGCACCCAAAATGTGCTCATTTTTGCCCTGTTTTGCAATTTTGTTGAACTTTATTTCACCCTCCAAGTTGTCAGGTTACCAATATGTCTTCCCTTGGTAATGGCTGGGGTAATTTTTCTGAAGATCCTCTTACTCAGTTACTGACTGCTTTACTTGAATGAGATTTGATGCTGCTTTCTGGAGTGTTTCCTGCTTTTTTTTAGAAGTAGAAAGAGTGCTAGAAATTTAAACCAGTCGGCTATTACAGCATTAGACATGTTTTAGACTTTTTGTATTCACCACCACCACCGCCACCTCCTCCTCCTCCTCCTGAATCTTCTGCAGCTGTAAAAACAAAAAAGCAACGTCATTTTAGAAGTTAAGCCATCTATTAGGTTTTAATTTTTGTTGGGTTTTTTTGTTTGTTTTTTGGGCATCACTGCCATCTGGTGGTGGAAGTAGGAGGCCCAACCTTTGCTCCTGTGGAGCTGCTGCTGGAATTGACCTCCATCCCAGTGGGCCCCAGTCCTGCGCAAAACCACTACGCCACCAGGGCTCAGCCCCAGTTTTTTATTTTATATTAACTTGATAGCCTGATAATTAATTTTAGTCAATCACCAGTATTAAGGTTTTTACCAGTTAAGAACATTTGAATTCATATTTAGGTGGTTTCCATTTGAAAGATAAACCTTAATGAATAATTAGCTAGGTAGTATCCCAATTGGTGATGGGACATGCTGAGTTATACAGTCTGGAAGTTTCCACAATTCCTAATTATCTGTGCACTTAAAAATGAATAATGAAAACTGGAAAATGAAGACTCTAATTAGCTAAAATCTATAATTTAAAATGTGGGCCCCCCATCTATTAGATTATATTTGCAAATAATTTAAAAAATTTTAAAGCTTGTTAAACATTAATCATGGTTTACATAATTGATTTAAAAAGCATTACCACAGGTTTTTTGGGTTTTTTAAAAAAGAATCACAGTGTGTTGTTGTCATTGCTTTGTTTTTTGGTCTTAATTTTTATTTAAACTGTGACATAGATTCTAGATTTAAACTTTCCTTTGAAGGTTGTAGAAGACTATGTTGGTGGGTTATTTTGAACTTATTCCACCTCTATTAAAATATGTCACACAGATAGTTCCCTACTTTGGGAAAACATTTTTAAAAAGATTTAGATGTTTCATTGTACTCAAAAGACCTGATATTACAGCGGTTAAATGCTTGATTGCTAACTGAAAGACTGACAGTTCAAACTCATTAGTTACTCTGTGGTAGAAAAAAATGTAGTAGTGTGCTTCCTAAAGATTATAGCCTTGAAAATTCTACTTCTGCTCTGTCCCCAAAACAACTCCATAGCAACAAGTTTAATGAAACTGAACAGACAAGGTCCCTGGAATTTGACAGGTGAGTGCATGCGTGCTTGCATACAATCAGTGAAGGTGTTTGGCAGAAAAACTGAAATCAAATAATAAAAGCCAAGTTAGTGTATATGTGCATACCTACCTGGGAATATTAAAGCAAACGTTTATTTAAGAGTACTAAAAGAAAAAAGTAAATGTTCATGACATAGTGTAGATCAGTGGAAAAGGACAAACTCCTATTGTTTCTGTGTGTTGTTCAAAGGGCATTTTGGAATACAGTTTCCTCATTAAATTCCGCGCCCCCCCCCCCCCAATATATACATAGTGGTTTCAAATATGAGAGAAGTAGGTTAGAGGAAATCAAGTGAAAATACTAAAAAAACAAAAAACAAAAAACCTTAATGCTTTTGTAGTGGTATGTGTCAGACTGCTAACCAGAAGGTCAGCAGTTCAAAACCACCAGCCACTCCTCAAGAGATGGACTAGACTTTCATTGCCCAAAAAGAGTTGAAGTCTCAGAATTCCAAAAGGGTCAGTTCTACCTTGTTTAATGGGGCTGCTCTGAAGTAAAGGTAGGGTCCTCTAGCTGTAAACAGAGTTTCTTTAGACAGCATCATATTCCTTTTTGGTTTTTCAAGCTGCTTTATTGAGCACTCTACCATCTCTCTACCATACCATAAAGCTCACCCATTTCAAATAAGCAACTCAACAGTGTGTAGTAGCTTCAGAGAGATGTAAAACTCCCACTGTCATTTTAATTTTAGGATATTTGTATTACACTCCCCCCCTCACCCCCCACACACACCAAAGTAACCCTACACTCATTAGCAGCCCCTCTCCACTTCCCCGTGGTCCCTCCACAGCTCTCAATAACCATGGAGATATTTTTTCCCTACGGATTTGTCACTTCTTGACATGGCATAAATGGAATAATAAAAGTGGTCTTCTGTGATCTCTGCAATCTGATGTTATATTAGATCTTCTTTTAGGGGGAGCAATGGAAAACCACTAGTCAACTCTCATGCACACAGTAAAGCCCATTTCCTGTTTTTAACTCTCTGTCTTGCCTGTGTCATGTGACAGGCCTTCGACCCTGTAAGCTCAGCCTGACTTCATGGCACTTTTGCACGAAGCATAAACATTCCATCTCACCTTTTCCTATTGTGTTACCATCTTCCTGCTTTTCCTCTTCCTCTTCAATTGCCTTCACCTTTTCATCATACTCATCAGCTAGGGATTTCCATTCTACTCGGTTATTCTGAAGACCATTCAGCATAGGTGTGGTTTCTTTGTGAAACCGGGAGAATTCCTAGAGGGAATTTTAAGTCAGAAAGTCAGACAACTGATTGTAAGTATTTTTCACAAGCAGACGAGGAGCAATAAGGACTTGTATGGTGCTTATAACTGTAAAGATGAGCTTAAATCAGTGGCTTGGAAGCTTGGGGAAGACTATACCTGTTTTTCTGCCTGCTTAAGTCTGTTTGATCGTCTCTGATTTCTCTCACCCTGAATGGGAGATGAAGGCAAGACCTTAAACTGCCTTGAAGAAACCAGGACATCCCTAATTCCTTGCCATGCATGGTCACATTTTGATTCTTTTACACGTTGAAAGGAAAGCTCTCCTCTAAAGGATGGCCTATTTCAAGCAAATGATCACTTTTGGTATTCTCACCTTGTATACAAAAGTACAGACAAAATCAATAAATCCAACTTGAAGTTTAGGCAGTTCATCTTTTTTGTTTCTGTCCATCATAGGCTAGAAAGAGAATAAATCCATTTGAGATAGATTTCTAAGAATCAGTAAACAAAACAGACTGATTGGCACTGGTAATTTTGAATGTGTAAGGAATTCGTGTGTGTCAAGGTCTTTACAATGGGTTGTTGCTGTAGCACCATCCTCTCCAGATCTCCTTGTTCCCAAAATTCATTTGCAACCAGAAGGGCAACCTGCAAACAAGAGAGGCTTGGTTCATTGAAGCCCACTGAGCACTTGAGCGTTTCCTTTTATAAGTGCAAGTGATTTTTAAGGTGGCAGAGTTATACTTGATATTAAGATGGTGTGGGAGTGCACAGTGTTTCATTCTGTTGTAGACAGGATCTTATGGATAAGAACCAATCTGATGCCATCTAATAACAACATCAAGTCTTTTGTTTAAATTGATCACCTTTAGATTATATTAAATGGCAAAAGGGAAAATTTTCCTCCTATTTCAATGCTCTGGGACTCATTCTGGGAGTGATTTTGTCCTAATTACGATAGCCACCATCTCTCAACTACGTAAAGGGGAGATGGGAAGATGTTTGGCTCATTAAACATTAGGTTTCGAGCTCTCATGCCTCCTACATCGTCCTCTTGACCTGCTTATCTGTTAAGATACACAAGCATGCATCAATGCACAGCTTCATTATGGTGTGAGGAGATGAAGGATTAATTTATATGGTTAAAAAAATCAAGTTCCTTGAGCATCTTTCTCCTGCCTTTTATGGACATGTACCATGTGGGGTAGAAAGAATGACCCAAACGAAACTCACAGCCATTGAGTCGATGCCAAGTCATGGCGACTCTCGAGGAGAAGGCAGAACTGCCCCTGTGAGTTCCCAACACTATACTCTTTACAAGCATAGGAAGCCCCGTCTTCCTCCCGCAGAGAGGTTGCTGGTTTTGAACTGCTGACCATGCAGATGGCAGTCCAACGTGGAACCATGACACCACCTGGGCTCCTCCCCTAAAACTTCAGAAACCCAGGGGAGCAGTTCTTCTCTCCCCCATAGACGTGCTATGAGTCAGAATGGATTTGACAGCAGCGAGTTTGGTGTCTTGCTTTTGTTCTTTTCAGAGAGGAGAAGAGCATGTGCAGACATAAAATGGCTCGTGGGAGGAGGAGATGAGAGTTCAAGACCCTAACAGAGGAGTGATGGGAAGTGGACCTGAGAAAGTGCGGTAAGGACGGGTAGTGGCAGGTCACAGAAATCTTGCTGTGTTCACACTTCATTTTTCAGGCCCAGTGTTTTTATTCCTGGAGCCTATGGGGTTCTTCCAAAGCATATGAGGACCCAGAGGCATAGAGGCCAAGGAAGATGTAAACCAAAATAGCTTTGCTTCCCCTACCCACTTTTATAGGTAGAAAATGGCCTTTTTCTTCTTATTTTTTTTTAAAGATGAAAACCACAGGGAGCTTTTAGAGGCTTTTAAGCAGTGGAGTGACTGAGTTCTCTAAGCAATTTCAGTAGCAGGCCAGTGACCACTACTGTCTCATTATCCCAATGAAGGAGCATGAAAAGTTTACACTGAGGCAATAGCAAGAGTGATAGAAATGAGTTTTAAATGTTGGAGATGAACCCAAGCAAGACCCCAGCTTCTGCATTAGGTGAGTGGATAGATAAAGAGTCCAGAGGAAGAGCTGGTGTGTCTGGGTGGGCAGCATTCAGGTGCTTGACTTTGACATCTTTATGACATCTTTACAATACATTCCAGATCTACAATAGAGCCCGGTCAGTCCTGGCCTCTCTTTTGCTTAAGATTTTGTCTAGAATTCGTTAGGGGAAAGTGAGAAGTTTTCGTTCATTCTATACCATTGGGTGGATTTTGACTCAGAGTAACCCTACAGGATACAGTAGAACCACCCCTGGGTGTTTCCAAGACGGTAACCCTTCATGGGAGTAGAAAGACTCAGCTTTCTCATGCAGAGCAACTGGTGCATTCAGAGGGCTCGTCTTGTGTTTAGCAGCCCAACACATAACCACTATGCTACCAGGGCTCCTGTTTTCATTTAGTGAGTAGTAGGAAACCAAGTGCTAAAATAGCACCTCCTCACCCCCACTCTCCAAGATGGTAACATTTCCGTGGTAGACTACATTAAAGACAATGCTGGTGAGACTGCCTCTCACATATGGTGGGCATGTTTTCAGGAGAGCTCAGTCCCTGGAGAAGAACACCATGCTTGGTAAAGTAAAGGGCCAGACAAAAAAGGGAGAAGTCCTTAACAAAGTGATTAACAGTGTGGGTGCAACCGTGGACTCGAGCAAAGGAAGCATTGTGAGGATGGTGCAGGAGGGCACAGTGTTTCATTCTGCTGTAGACAGGACCTTATGGTTCAGAACCAATGTGATGGCATCTTACAACAACATCAAGGGAAACAACCTGAATCTCACTGGGATCCTGGAAGAAGACACAAAAATGTCTCCAGAGAAAACAGTATGAGACATCCTAGAAGACAATCCCCCCAACATCACAAAGGAGGAGGGAATAACTATTCAGCAAGCTGGGAGAACCTCAAAGAGAAGGATTACAACTTATCATTGGCCATGGGTCTAATCTACTACCCATTCTCTAACTGATGTTTGGGAGCTCTTCAGAGGGTTTGTTTGTTTGTTTGTTTCTGGCCTTCCATCATCAACAACTCCAAATATTTTCCTTCTCATTGTCATAATTTCTCAATTATTATTCATTTTAATTTATGAACCAATTGTTGGAGAGGACAAGTCACCAAGTTTATGGTAACAAACGGTTGTTGTTTAGAAAATTAACCACCATCTAACTGAAAGGGATAATTCCATTCTGTCGAGCTTCACGTAGACTTTCACCCTTTTTACATGGGATGTAGGCAGGACGTGGAAGTGGGGCACCACGCAGAACAACTAGGCTCACCTGGCTTTGTACCTCCCAGGGCTTGGTGATAGCAGATAAGTCACATGCAGTCATCATCATTGCCCTGTGGAGGAAATTAAAAAGTGTTAAAGTAGAAAGAAGTACAAATAAGTTATTTTGCCTAAGAGGGGAGTATGATTCTGACTACCTACATGATGACCTCTTTTTTGGTTGGATCAACGGTTATGTACTTGATGGCTTCTTCTTCGTTTTCCATTTTCTCACAGGCATCAACAATTTTTTGAAACATGGTTCTCTTCCTAGAAAAGAATGAGCTTTGCAGCAATGTTACCATAGAAGGGCAGAGAGTAAAGGCTTTCCTAAAGGCATACCCTTCAAATGTTTGCACTAGGATGCCACAAAGTGGAGTCAAAGGGAGCAAGGGAGAAAGGAACGGGGAGAGGCTATGTACTATTGGAAAGAAAAGACTGAAGATAAAAAGGCACATACAGAAAAAGAAAACACAATTGGTAAATCCTAATACACTAATATGAAAAGTGATGTATGACAAATGAGACCGTGACGAAGATAAAAAGCCACAAACTAACATGAGCTATCACAACTTACAGAGCCAGCAAGCGATTACAACCAAAAATGGAAAGTAGGAAAAGGTGCTTGACCTCTCTGATAATCAAGAAAATACACATTTAGACAACAATAAGAAATGCTCTCTCTCTCTGGTCACCAGGAATGGGAACCTGGTGGCTGCTTCCATGGGGAAAGAAAAAAAAAACTCTCTCTCTATTATAAATAAGTATAATTTAATTTTAATATGCTCAGATCCAGAAGTTTCCACAGATGAGATCATAGGAACTCTTCCACGGTGCTGGTGGGGACACAAACTGACACAAGTACTCTGGAGTGCAGCTTTTCAAGGTAGCACAGAATTAAAGCTGTGGAATGCCTAAGCAATCTCATTTTAGGTCGGTGTCTTTGAGGAACTCATCTATATGCTAGGCTATCCAATGTAGGATTGCTGGTACCATCTAAATGTTGGTGAGGGAAGAATGGGCAAATTCATTATAACCTAATTAATACATGACACAAGAGGACAGTTGAATGGACAATTAAATTATCTAAATCTTTCCTTATCCCAAGGGCTTCTTTCACAATGAGCAACAAAGAAAGAAAGTTACAGAAATGTATGTGCAGTATGATGCCACTCATGGAAACATGAAAAGCACAATACTACACATGGTATTGGAAAGGCTTAGCATACATCAGCATCAAGAGGGTGAGACCTGTGAGAGCAGGGCAGGAATTGTCTTGGGGGTTTGGGAAATACTTTCCCCTTATCACTGATGAGAGAGTCCTGTGGCAAGTGCAGCAAAATATGAGCATTTGTTGACCTAGGTTATAGAGACATGAACTTGAGAGTGAATCAAAACATTGCTACCAGGGTTTTCAGTTCATACGTGCCTGTATTACATGGGTTTATTCCAAACACAACAGGTTCAAAGATGTCTCTATATCACTGGATCCATGTCTGCTGCAGACAAGTTCTCAGAAATACCCTTGTCTTGGACTCCTTAGAGTGCCTTTAAAATGAACCACCCTGTCACACAGGGGCTTCCAGAGTGATCTCTTGGGCCTGTCAAATCCGGGGGAATCCAAAGATAAAAAACCCTGATAAGCTGTCTTCAAGGCCACAGAACAATCGCGAGGGCTTACGAGATGTTTAAAAAAAAACAAACACTGAAAACGAGGTTGGTGAGGAAAAAGACTAGGAAAGTTGTACCGAGAAATTTTTCTATCACACCAAAGTACTTGCTCACTCTTTAGGGATACCCAGGATGTCCTATGGGAATTTTGTTGGGAAGTCCTACAGTCCTTCTCTTGCTTCTTCAGACTTCATTTTGTTCCTATAGCTCAAGGAACATTTTAAAAGAACCCAGCTTGTGTCTCACAAGGATACCCCTACTGCCATTTTGATGTGGAATAAGTCAGAGAGGGCAGGTGAGAGACATAGAAGCACATCTTTCAGAAGTCAATTGACCTAGATAGAGGATGTGTCAAGAAACAACAGCTTCACATTTTCCTTGTTTTGAATGAATTTCACTTATTTAATAGAGACATTTTTACCCACCCTGGTTTTATTCTTTGTGGCATGCTTGACATATTTAATCATAGATTTTTTAATTAAGATGGATTTGAGAGGCACCACTTGGCAATGACCATATGAGTCATTAAATAATTGGATCCTATAACTGGTTCAGTTTGTTCTAATTCATATTCACCAAGCTACTTTACCCTGGCCAGGAACTTGGGGTACCTGGTCTCTTTGGCAATTATACTCTATTACTGTAAATAGACTAGCCCTCAGTTGTCTATAAACCAGAGATTTGTGAGTTTGGTTAATGGGCATCAGAACCACCAACGCTGTTCATCCCCAAGGCTCTGACAGGATCAAGTTCCTGAGCATGGCATACTAACAGATTCTAGGTCAAGATTTTTCATCAAGATAAAAATCTACTTTGTGAGGTTTCCTGGAATATTCTTCTGGCAAAAACACAAACCTTACTATGGATTTTTCCATTCAAACTATATCAGATAACAAACTATTTAATATGAGGGGCTTGCAGAGCTTCCAGCTGGCCTACTAAAACCACCTCTGGTTTTTCTGAGGGTGTTCTAGTAATCATCCAAAGAGAAAATGAACAAATGTATTGTGTGTATGTACATACAGATGTGTTTATGACAGGGAAACAGACAGACAGACACAGAGAAAAACATTCTTATAACTTCTGGGGCATTAGCCCAGGGTATAAGGAAGCCAGCAATGGCGAACAATGTACTTACTTGAAATACAAAGCCAGGTCAGTTGCTATTATTGCAACTTCAAACAAATGAATGACTGTTTCAAACTGGCGTTTATTTAGATTCTGGAAGATGTTTAAAGTCTATAAGAAAAATTCACAATAAAGTGCATTCATTAACTTACCTTTAATTCAATCATCAACCAACAAAGTAATCAAAGATGAGACTTCTGTTATAGAAAGGAAAAAGCAAGGCCTGGTAACACTTTTTGTTTGGTTTGATTTTAAATTTTGATCTTATGGAAATATCAGTGGTTCTCAACCTGTGGGTCGTGACCCCTTTGGGAGTTGAATAACCCTTTCACAGGGGTCACCCGATTCATAACAGTAGCAAAATTACAGTTATGAAGGAGCAATGAAAATAATTTTATGGTTGGGATGTCACCATCACATGAGGAACTGTATGTAGTAAAGGGTTGCAGCATGAGGAAAGGCGAGAACCACTGGATTAAGTCAACCCCTCTACTATGACTCAAATAATTTATGCTATAAACACAGATACAGCTAACGAATGTTCTTATAGTCAATGTTGATATCATATCATTTCAGCATTATCTTCTAGAGCTATCCAAGACTGTAATAATTGATTGTCATTTTTGTTTGAATTCTTTGTGGAGCTTCGTAAAAAGAAGTCCTGGTGGCCTAATATATTATCCATTGGACTGTTAACCACAGTGTTGGCAGTTCGAAACTGCTAACCACTCAGCAGGATAAAGAGGAGGCCTTCTGCTCCCATCAAGAGTTAGCGTTTTGGAAACCCACAGGGGCAGTTCGACCCTGCCCAGTAGGATCACTCTGAATCAGACTTGACTGGAGGACAGTACCTTGAAGGCATATCTGGAAGGTCTGCAGTGGTTAGACATGCGGAATTATCCACTAGCTACCTCAGAGGGCCAGAGAGACCTTAGTCTTTCAGAAAATATAAATTACACTAGCATTTATGTATCTGTTGGCTGGGGCAGGGGGGATGAAAAGAAATCCCCCCTCATTCTTAAAATATGTCATGATTTTACAAAGACTTACTAGATCTTTTTTTTTTTAAAAAAATAATGTTTCTTACTAGTAATTCCTTCGGCTGAGCCCTGGTGGCATAGTGGTTGTGCGCGGGACTGCAGCCCACTGGGATGGAGGTTCAATTACAGCAGCTGCTCCACAGGAGCAAAGGCTGGGCCTCCTACTCCCACCATCAGAGGTCAGTGTTGTCCCCCAAAAAACAAACAAACAAGCAAAAAAAAACAAAGTAGTAATTCCTTCACAGGTGGGTCAACTTCCTGCCTTAGTTTTCTAAAGAATGGGATTGTAAAGGCACAGGTACTATCTTAAATGCTTTACAGGGCAAGCCATTGAGAGGTCTGATCAGTTGTTAATTACAAAAATAATGATCTGCTCTGTAAACCCTCGCCATCTTCAATAGAAAGTCAAAACAAAGAAATAAATAGACCTGGTATTCCAACAGGACAGATTTGACCAGTATTCATTTAATATGCTTATCAAATCTGTGATTCCATTCTTGAAAACAATTTTCAAACTAATCTGTTTGGATGCCTGACAGCACCTGCCTTGTTTTGTTTTGTTTTCTCCCTTCACCTCTTGTATATCATCAAATCACAGTCCTTCATGTCCATCTTCATTTGAAGAAACAAAAAGAAGTTGCATGAGGTGACGTCAGTGAGTATGGTGTGTGGGGGACGAGCCAAAAAACTGGCTCACCGAGAAGGCTGTGCGAGCAAGTGCATTATCCTGGAGGCAAAACCAGTCCCCCATTGACCACAGATCAGGCCTTTTTTTGTTGCACACTGCTATGCAATATTTTCACAACCTCTAAATAGAAAGCTTGATTAGCAGTCTGACCTGGTGGAATGAACTCCAAATGCATTACAAGTCGATATTTTCATTCATTCTGCATGAAAAACATCCAGAATGAGGTTTATAATTGAAATTTCACCTTTTTGAAAAGAGAAAGTCACTCATACACTTGAGTTTTTCTCATAGTGCTATGCTTGTAAGTTGTGTTCAACATACAACAGTTTCTGCAGCATTTTTCCTAAGCAGAAAAAAAAAAGAATTTCACAGCTGCATACTGTTCTCTTAATTGGCCATCAGAAAAAAAATGAGCTTTGAGCGAAACTGCTTTTGTAAAAAAAACTGTTGTGACTAGAAAGAACCTTCCTAGGTGATGCCACTGGGTGCACTAACTCAGATCAGGTTGCTTGATGCTCGCCTTGTGGGAAAAGTACATACGCTCCACCCAGCACCATTCCATTGTTTTATGATACCCCTGCATATAAATCCAAATCTACTCTATATAGGAAGTCCTACATAGAGTTTCCAGGATTATAAATCTTTAAAAGCACAGTCTTGTGTTTCTCCTGTATGGAGATTAAAAGCAATGTCATCAGGTTGATTCAGAATGAAAGAGATCCTTTAGGACAGGATAGAAGTGATCCATACATAGGGTTGTCAAGACTACATCTTTGAGGGAGAAGACTAGCTTAGTTTTCTCCTGCAGAGCAACTAGTGGATTTGAACTGCTAATCTTTCAGTTAACATCCAGGAGCTTAAGTACTCTTCCACTAGGGCTCCTTATGTGGAGGCAGAGTGCAGCATGTGGAAAAAGAAGTTGGACTAAGCATCAACTGACAGCATTTGCACAGTGCTTACTACTTACTGTACCAGGTACTATTCTGAGTGTTTTGTAATGACCATTTAAAAAATCGTTTTATTGGGGGGCTCTTACAGCTCTTATAACACTCCATACATCAATTATATCAAGTATGTTTGTACATATGCTGCGGTAAACATTAACTTTCTATTGGAGTCCTTGGCTTCAGTTCCTTTTCTCCTTCCTCCCACCTCATAACCCCTTTATAAGTGTAATGACTATTCAATCTTATCAGCAAACCAAAGCACAGAGAGCTTAAGTAACTTACCTCAGGCTCCACAGTTTGGCTAGTTTGTGGCAGCACTTGTGTCTAAAACACTGTAGCAAGTCTACAGAATGCATGATCTTCATTTCTTCTAGACACGACTTTGTAAACAGAGTATCCCAGATTCCGTTCCCAATGTCAACCACTTGATAGCTGTCTCACTCTATACATTTCATTTTGCTTCATTTGTTCTGCGTCTGTTTTATCACATGGGGACACAACACCTGCCCTGCACAATTGCCAAGCACTTAGCCTGTATTGTTGGGTGCCATAGAGTCAGCCCTGACACAGAGTGACCCTATCCACGTACAACAGACCGAAACACTGCTTGGTCCTGTGCCATGCTAACAATTGTTTCTATGCCTGAGCCCATTGATGAAGTCAGTGTCAATCCATCTCGGCGCGGGCCTTCCTCTTTACCAAACATAATGTTTGGGACTAGGGACTAGTCTCTCCTGACAACATGTAAGATGAAGTTTGGAAAGTCTGTAAGATGAAGTCTTCCCATCCTCATCTCTGAGGAGCACCCTGGCCTTACTCCTTCCAACACAGATCACGTTGCACTTTTAGCAGTCCCTGGTTCTTTCGGTATTCTTCTCCAGCACCACAATTCAAATGCATCGATTCTTTTCAACGGGTGCACTCAGCCTATGCCCGGTAAATATTTGTGGAATATTGAACCAAAAGAGATTGTACTGGTCATATAATCTAGAATTATTAATCAAATCAATTTATCTACCCCACAGCAATAATTTTAAAACATGTTGCTGATAAACCTGAAAAGTGTTGTTTTTCAATACAAATACATGAGCGAATGTGAGGGAAATAAATGTATTAACTACTATTGCACTATATTTAATTCATGCTGTCTTTTAGATTTGAAATAATAAAATAGTCATGGGAAAATTGACAGAGTAGCATAATGTCTTTCCCTTTACAAAGCAAATCAATCCTGAGTTAGGAAAAAAAAAGATAACCAAGATACTTAAAAATTTTGTATAATTAAGAACAATCGTTTATATTCAACTTCTTAATACCACTTCTTGTTATTTGATACAGTTCTGGAAGTCTTTGTCAGAGTTATAAGACATCAGAAATATATTTAAAACATCCACAGTGGCATAGAAGAAACAAAACTCTTTATTTGCTGATTACATAATATCATGTATATAACCCTTAAGATTCAATTTAAAAATTGATGAAACTAATTGAAAAATTTGACACAGTAGCAGGCTATAAGAGCAACAGAAATCAGTTGAATTATTATATCTTAAAGAAAATGACACTGAAAAGAAAATTAAGAGTAATACCATTTACAATAATTACCCAAAAGATAAAATATCTAGGAATAAATCTAAAAAGAGAAATAAAAATCTTATTAAAAGAAAGCTATAAAACGTTTCTACAAGAAACTAAAAGTGACTGAAACAAATGGAAGACTGTTCCATGTTCCTAGGGAGGAAGGCTAAATATAGTGAAAATAAAAATATTTCCAAATAACTTTATATGTTCAATGCAACTCTGATCCAAACCCCAGCACAATTCTTCAAAGAAATGGAAAAACTAATCACCAACTCTATGTGGAAAGCAAAGAACCCCAGAAGAACAAAACTATAGGGTGTATCTGCATGTGGGCAAACCAGCTTGGAGATGGATGGAAGAGGAGCGGTGCCTCAGCTCCTAAGACCATGGGAAACTTGTGTTTTCCTATGGTCTTTGGCGACCCTGTGAAAAGGTTGTTTGACCCCCCCCAAAGGGATGGCGACCCACAGGTTGAGAACTGTGGAGCAGTAGCTCCAGTTCTTTAATGCTTCCTCTCCCCACTATCATGACCACAGTTCTATCTTACAAGTCTGGCTAGATCAAGCATGTACACCGGTACAGATAAGTGCTTTTGACACATGGAAGCTAGGACAGATAAACCCCTTCGGAACAGTAATGGGAATAGCAATACTATGAGGTTAGGGGGAAAGTGGAGGAAGAAGCAAAAGAAACAGGGCACTGACAACAATAATCGACATATAACCCTCCCCACAGGGGAAGGAACAACAGAAACATGGTGACGGGAGACAGTGGGTGGTGTAAGATATAAAAACAACAATAATTTATAGTTTATCAGGGGTCTACAAGGATGGGAGGGGGGCAGGGTGAGAGAGGCAGGGGACAAAAAGGAGCTGATACCAAGGGCTGAAACAGAAAGAAAATGTTTTGAAAATGCTGATAGCAACATATATACAAATGTGTTTGATGAAATTGATGTGTGGATTGTTATAAGAGCTCTAAGAGCCCCCAATAAAAATATTTATTAATAAAAATGGGCACAAAGCATAAATAGACAATTTATTAGAGATGACATTCAGTTGGCAACAATCATATGAAGAAATGCTTGCATTCGTTAGCAATACAAATTAAAAAACAATAAGCTACCACCCCACACTGACAGTCTTAGAAAAAAATTTAAAAATAGACGATAATAAGTGCTGAAGAGGGTGTGGAGAGACCGGCATGCTCGTACATTGCTGGCGGAATTGTAGAAGTAAACAAGCACTATGCCCGCAGGTCGTTTCCATCTCTACTGTGCAGCAGAATGGAACAGCCAGTCCCGTGATAGCCTCATAATCACTGCTGTCTGTGCCCACTGTTTCAGCCACCGAAACAGGCACACCAAAAGGCAAATCAGCACACGAAACTGTGCTCAAATTTATTCATCAGGACTATAGATCTGACTCAGTTAAATTCAGTGTAAAATAAAAACACCATGCAATGCCACCCAGTTCCCACCCAATGGCTAAATGAGACAGATGGGAAATGTCAAGTGCTGGGCAGAATTTAGAACAACGAGTACAATCCAATTTGTTGACAGCAATGTACCTTGTTACATCCCCTTGGGGAAATTGTTTACTTGTATCCATTAAAGCTGAACATGTGCATCCTCTCTCAAACTCGGTCACTGCCATCAGATGGATGCTAACTCGTAGCCACCCAACAGGACAGGGGAGAACTGCCCCAGCGGGGTTCCAAGACTGACTTTTACAGGAGTAGAAAACCGCATGTTTGTCCTGGGGAATGACTAGTGGTTTCAACCTGCTGACCTTGCTGTTTAGCAGCCCAACGTTTAGCCACTGTGCCCCCAGGGCTCCTCTTGCAAACTCTAGGGTCCTAGGACAAAGAAAAGTCATCCCTAGGTATCTAGTATACAGAAATGCAAGCATTTTCTTAGCAAGAGCTATGTTTTCAATCATAGCAGACTGGTTATGATTGCAATGTCTTTCAGTAGTTGGCTGAGTAAACAAGTACAAGCTAATCACACATATACGTAACCTGTTGGGAAACAGTTACCCGAGAAAGGAACAGCTATAAAAAGACAGTCGTTAAATACTCGAATCATATACTCAAAGGATCATGTGAAGAATTCACACCACTGATTCCCCCAGAGTCTCCAAAACACAAACATTCAAAGAGGAGAAAGTAATGTGACAAATGTAATGTACATGTCCTAGAAAATCCAGTATGTGCAAAACAGCTAAATAGTAAATGCTTGACTATTGTTGTAAATATGAAACGTTGGATAATCAGGTACTCAATTAGTGAAGGTTGGGTGTAATAGGTCTCAAAATAAAAACATTTTGGTTTAATGTCAAGAGACATTAGAGAACTGTCCTCTAATTTCTGAAGACAGAAATTCCAAGAAAGTGAAATCTAAGCTCTTTCTATCCACCAGACTCAGCTTCAAAAACTGAACTTCAAATATAAATAAAAGTAATTTCATCACTCTTGAAAAGTAATCAGCTGACAAAAATAGAGCCAAGTAAAATTAAATAAAAATAAAATACATAAAAACCAAAAAATCATGGCAAAAAACTCATGGTTAATATCAAGTTCATTTAAATGTTGAATAAGGAATAAATCACTTTGGAAGGTATCAATATTACAGAACAAAATATAAATCTATACATTTTTAAAGTGTGAAGGGATATGAGGAATTTTTTAGGGTAATAAAAGTGTTCTGACTTATGCTTCTGGAAGAAGTTTTGCAGTTGGTACAACCATAAAAACCCTTCAACTTAGTTGATTTAAAAATAAAGTTCTGACTATAGGCACCTCAAATAGCTTGAATGATATTCTGTTTTTTCTAAAAATGTGTCTGTCCATGCTGCCTATATATCTTCACAAGATATCTGCAAATGTTAATGAAGTATCTATGTGGGGTGGTAAATTTGAGAAATGTTTGGAAGGGTTTTTTTGGTCTTTGGAATTTTCCTTATTCCTTGAATTTTTATAGTGGATATGTCTCATTCTTACAAGGGTAAGTCAGTGGTTTTAAAGATACATAAGCATATCATACTGCATTTATTTTCTTAAGCATTGTGCTAAAAAATGACATGAAGACACGTGCAACAGAACAACACAGACCTAGTTCCCAGCCCTGACTGCTCAATTGGTCTCACCCAATCCCAGAGAGACCCTATTTATTGTTCACACCTGGTTGCTTAAATGGCAATAAAGATACACATTCTGGATAGCCCACCCACAGGGGTAGAAACTGAAAAACCAAACCCACCATCATTGAGTCAATGTCAACTCACAACCACCTCATAGGACAGGCTGGAACTGCCCGGTGAGTTTCTGAGTCTGTCACTCTTGATGGCAGGAGAAGGATCTGTGTTTCTCCCCAGCAGGGTGGAGACCACGCTAATGTATTCTGACTGAAGTTTTTAGGTGAAGTGAGGCCAGATCAAGCGCGGGCTGTTTGAACCTTCCAGTGATGACCAACGTACCCATGACAGAATATTGGCAACTGGTTCTTGAGCCCTGAGAGCCGCACGCAAGACCATTTTGCCTCCTTTCTTTCCTCAAGCGAAACGGGACAGGCTGAGGTTGAGATGGCAAGATCAGAGAAATGATGACCTTATGCTTTGGAAAGCAGTGCTTTGAATAAGAACAGGGTTCTGCTATTTATACTGAGCAATTTAAAAATTTCATTTCCAGGGCAGCATAGTGTGGAAATATATGTTGCTGCAAATTTGGCTGGCAGTGTTTCCACCTATTCACTGGCTTTTAAGAGTTGGCTGCGATTGGGTTTAGAATGCAAATTGTTCGACTCTCAACACAGTGAATCCAGTTCTACTAGGTGATAAGGACAATTTTCTTTCTGCGTTTTAGAATGTGAGAACAAAATGTCTGATTAATGCCCGCAAAAGGCCAGCATGGCTGAAAAATCCATAAGTATTT
>PVJH01015058.1:0-54833 GCA_004026705.1 Nesogale talazaci
TTTTTTTTTATTTACAGCTGGCTGATATTCCTGTTACAATATGCACTTATCCATTTGTATTTGATGCTCAAGCAAAAACAACTCTGTTACAAACAGATGCAATCTTACAGATGCAGGTAAAATATTATATAATTTGACTTGAAATGATTTTTAAACTGGTTACATTTTTTTTTTTTTAGGTTTTTTTTTTTTGTGTGTGTGGGCATCACTGCCTCTGGTGGTCGTGGGCGCTACCCAGCTGCCGCTGGATTTGAACCGCCAAGCCTGCGGGCTGCAGTTCCGCACTCAACCACTTACGCCACCTGGGCTCAGCCCTGGTTACATTTTTTTAAAAGTAAAGTTATGAATTTGATCCAGTTTTTAAATTTGATATAATAAGTGATATTTGGGGGAAATTTTTTACTTTTGTGGTCTTTCACAATAGGTACCTTGGGTACCTATTATACGGATTGTTACATGTGATGCATGTGTTCTTATTAGAACTGCTTATGTGTATGTCAGTGAAAACAGAATAATTTCATCTTTAAACATTTTATGTATACATAGCTTTGTAATGTATTTTTTTGTTTTTTTTTGGGGGGGGCATCACTGCCCTCTGGTGGTCATAGGAGCTACCCAGCGCTGCTCCTGAGAGCCGCTGCTGGATTAGAACCACCAAGCCCACGGGCCGCAGTCGTGCACTCAACCACCTACACCACCAGGGCTCAGTCCCTGTGTAAATGTATTTCATTAAACTAGATTTTTATTAATGACTTTTCTTGATGCAAATTATTGGTTTGTTTCAAATCTTGATTGCTGAACAGTAGAAGGTGACTAGAGATAAGGTGATATTCAAAATAGGAGATATTTTTATCACCTGTTAGAAAGATTTAAAATTTCCTTGAAGAAGACTGTAGTAAAAATGAGGTTGGTTGTCATCCCAGCCCCCTCCCCTTCCTTCTCTCCCCATTTAATATTAAGCACTTTCCCTTATAATCAGACATATGAAGACTAATTTTACATTTGAATGAGTGTCCTAGTTGTCTTATCATTTGAATCTATAAATAAAATAGCTTTCTTCAGCTTTCAGGCTCAGGGCTAAAGAAATTATACCATAAAACCTTAATGTACTCCTACTCCCACCACCGGAGAGCAGTGATGCCCAAAAAACTAAAAAAAACAAAACAAAACAAAACAAAAAAAAAACCTTAATGTGATGATATTTCTAAATAGCAAAATCCCTAAAGTGATAGTAATCACTAGAAGGAATTTTAGAGGCATGCTTTAGTTTAATTTTCAACCAGAGAGAGAATAAATATTTTCTAGGATCTTATACTTACTGAGAGAGAGAGAGAGAGAGATGAGACTTTCTGTTCCTGTAAAGATTTACAGCTTTGGAAACCCATAGGGAAAGTTCTCCTCTGATCTACAGTCAACATGAGTCATTCTGTTTAGAATAAGAACAACATGGGAAACCAGAAGAAAATGGAAATAGTTTTAAATGATTTTGGAGTAAATAAGATGATCATGGACTGAGTGAGCCCCGGTGACATAGTGGTTGTGCGCGGGACTGCGGCCCACTGGGATAGAGGTTCAATTCCAGTAGCGGCTCCACTGGAGCAAAAAGACTGGGCTTCATACTCCCACCACCAGAGAGCAGTGATGCCAAAAAAAAAAAAAAAAAAAGGATGATCGCGGAATTTCTACAACACCTAACCAGGCTGTTTCTTATTCTTTATTTTTTACCCCTTTAACTTTTTTTGATGCCTTAAATTCCATTATTTCCATTGTACCTCTCCATTATTATTCATTATCAATTTCATTATTATTTACCATTTATGACCTGGGCAAACCTGTGAAGTAGACCGGTATGGTCAGAAATTATTCCAAGGTCCCTGAGGGAGGAAGGGGTGGAGACTCTTCAATAAGCACATTCACAAATAGTTGTTGAATAAGCAATATATTTGTTGGGTACCTACTTTGTGCCAGGAACTCAGCTTTAGGAGACTGCTGTTCACTTCTTTTAAGTCAGTTCCAGTTCATGGCAACCCTAGGTGTGCCTGGGGTTTTCAAGGCTATGAACCACCTGGCTCAAAGCCACATCCCACGTGCACTGCCACCCCAAGACGAGCCCTGAAGTTCTGCATGATGCTCAGCATGTTCTCACAGAGGCAGAACCGATTATGTGAATCTGCAAAGAGCCCAACCTCGCACGGGAACACAGACTCCGCCTCAGATTCCGCCTGTGGGTCAGGCCGAGTGTGCCCACGTGCTCAGATCCTGGATCCGCAGCAGGGCTCCCCCATTTAATTTTTTATTACAAATTAGGTGAAGGTTTACAGAGTAGTTTTATCAACCCTTTGATCAATAATTCATACACACTTTGTTTCAATTCACCTTTGCAATTCCCTCCATGTACCTTCACTTATTCCCTGTGATTTTCTTTTTCCATTGCCCCTTTCCTAACCATCATTTCTCTCTCAGTTTATCACACTGTGGTGAGTTGTACATTACTGTGATGATGGAGGCTGTGTGTCACTGATATTTTAAATGTCAGCAGGACCACCCAAACTGAAAAGATTTCAATGGAGCTTTCAGATGAAGAATAAATGAAGAAGGAATTGCTTGTTTACTTTGGAGGAATTAGCCATTGAAAACCTAATGGGTAGCTTGGAAACATTGTCAGATAGTGAAGGCTTCATGAATAGAAGGAGGACATCATCAGAGGTAGTACCATACATAATATGAGCCCTCAGATCAGAAGTTACTCAAAATGTGAGCAAGGAAAAGCACCATTCTTAAAGTAGAATCAACTGTAATGACATTAATTGGGAGTAAGACCTTCATTTGCTCATGGGCATGGCTCAACATCAGATGAAAGAACAGTAAAAATCAAGAATAGTAGGAGCTTGGAATGTATGAAATATGAGTCTAGGAAATTGGAAGTCATCTAAAATGAAATAGAACCCATCAAAATAGCTATCTTACATGTTAGTGAGCTGAAATGGACAGGTATTGGCCATTTCAAATCAGAAAATCATACGTTTTACTATGCGGGAATGACCCAATCCAGAGAAATGGCATTCCATTCATTGTCAATAGGACATTTCAAGATCTAGAAGTACAGTGCTACCTGTGATAAGAGTATATCTACATAAAAAAATCCATTCCAAAAAATATCCATTCCATACAACTTATTAATCAAGTTTTTTGTTCACATTTTTATGCACCAGCCACTATTAAAAAGTGGAATTTTACTAGTTTTCATTCTGAAATTATTCAAACATGCAATTGATGATTGATGATTGGAATGCAAAAGTTGGAAATGCAAAAGTTGGAACAGTCGTAGGAAAATGTGATTTTGATGACAGAAACAAAACGAGATTACATTATAGAATTTTTCAAGACGTGACTTGTTCATAGCAAATAGCTTTTTTCAACAACACAGTGACTGAAATGTAGGTTTCTTCAGATGGAATAAATACATAAAAATGAAATTGACATGTCTGTGGGAAGAGATTATAGGGAAGCTCAACATCAGCTGCTAAAATCCAGGCCAGGGACTTAGATAGAATAGGCCACCAATCGCTCCTATGTAAGTTCAAATTGAAGCTGAAGAAAATGAAACAAAGTTCAAAGGATCCAAAATGTAACCTTGAGTCAAACGTACCTGAATTTTTAAAACAGCTCATTGAAAACTAATGGCAAAAGACTTAAACTGTGGCAGGAAATGAACGTAATTCATGAAGAAAGCAAAAGGTCATTCAGAAGACTAGAAAGAAAGAAAAGATCAAAGTACATGTCAGAAGAACTTCTGAAGTCTGCTATTAGTCATAGAGTAGTTAAATGAAAGAAATTAGGAAGTCAAAGAGGTGAACAGAAAATCTCAAAAAGCAGCTTGATAAGACACTTAAATATAATAAAGTGTTCTTGTATTGAGGGAGGGTATGAGCTGAGGCCCAAAGCCTGTCTGTAGCCCAGTGTATTGCCTTATAAATATTTGTACATAGACCAATACCTCTGTTTTTATGGATTAATGTATTTATGTAAGTCCACACCTCTGTTAATACTGCTATCTATAGCTTTCCTTCCTAGAGCTTACCTCTGTTTCCTTATATGTTTATTTTATGTTGGTTACTTTCTTTCTGACTTGACTTGGATGGTGTTATGTGTTAACCCCAGTTTATTGTTGGTTCTCTATCCATAAAACCTCTTTTAGTATTTTTTGTAATTCCTTTAATTTATGTGGGAATGCCCTGCTTTCACTACTGTATTTGAGGGACAGTTTTGCTGGGTATATGATTCCTGCTTGGATTTTTTTTTTTTTTTTAAGTTTTATCTATGTCATTCCATTGCCTTCTTGCCTGCATGGTTCCTGCTGAGAAGTCAGGGTCTAATTTTTTTATTGAATAATTTTATTGGAACTCTTATAGCTCTTACAGCAATCCATACAACCATTATGTCAAGCACATTTTTACATATGTTGCCATCATTTTCAAAACATTTACCCTCCCACTCATGATACCTTGGTAAATTATTAATATTTTCATATCTTACACCATCCGTTGTCTCCCTTCATTCACATTTCTGTTGTTTGTTCCCTTGGGGTGGGGAGTTAACATCCATCATGGTGATCACTTCCATTTTTCTTTCCCTTTTCCCCTCACCTTCCCCCTACCCTCATGGTATTGCTACTCCCATAATTATTCCATAGGGCTTTATCTTGTCTGGATTCCGTGTGCTGAGAGCTCTCATCAGTATCAGTGTACATGCATGCAATGGTCTAGCCAGATTTGTAAGGTAGAACTGGGGTCATGATAGTGGGGGGAGGATGCCCTAAAGAACTAGAGTATTGGTTCTCAACCTTCCTAATGCCTTGACCCTTTAATACAGTTCCTTATGTTGTGGTTATCCTCAACCATAAGATTATTTTCTTTTCTTTTCTTTTTTTAGTTTTTTAGGTTTTTTTTTTTTTAGGCATCACTGCTCTCTCGTGATGGGAGTAGGCCACCCAGCCTTTGCTCCTGTGAGCTGGAATTGAACCTCCATCCCAGTGGGCCACAGTCCCGTGCACAACCACTACGCCACCGGGGCTTAGCCCCGTAAGATTATTTTCATTGCTACTTAATAACTGTAATTTTGCTACTGTTATGAATCATAATGAAAATATCTGATATGGGGCTGAACCCCAGTGGCATAGTGGTTGTGCGCGGGACTGCGGCCCACTGGGATGGAGGTTCAATTCCAGCTCCACAGTGCAAAGGCTGGGCCTCCTGCTCCCACCACCTGAGGGCAGGGATGCCCCCCCAAAAAAGAAAAAAGAAAATACCTGATATGCAGGATGTGTTTTCATTGTTACAAACTGAACATAATTAAAGCATAGTGATTAATCACAAAGCTATATAATTTTATGTTGTGTAATACTTGTGTTTTCCGGTGTCCTGAGGCAGCCCTGTGAAAGGGTAGTTTGACCCCCAAAGGGATTACAACCACTGAGAACCATTGAACTAAAGGACTATTGTGTTTGTCAGTGCTATGCTGCACCCTAGCTGCAGAGCCTGATCTTACTAGTTCTCTTTTTGCAGGGCACTTTTTTCTGAGTTCGGACAGGATTCTTTATTTGTCTCTGGTTTGGGAAAGTTAGATTGGTAGGGCTTGGTGATTTTCTTTTGGGGGGGCGGGGAGGTCTACCCCATTTGGGATTTGTTTAGCCGCTTGAATGTACATGATAGGGAATCTCTTCCAACAACTCTTTTGTTTCTGTTATTTTGTTTTGTTTCTTTTCCCCATCCCAACAACTCTTAAGACAATTTTCACTTGTTGCTATCTCTTCCTGTTTTTGGATTCTGATTACATCTCATTTATTCCTCTTGATGGTATTCCACATCAGTCAAATATTTTTTTTTTCTTTTTCAAGGTGTGTCTGGAATCTTAATACTAATCTGGATTTTTATTTGCTGCTTTTGTTTAGTTGCTACTTTTTTATTTTGTTTATTCTTTTGTTTTGTTTTGTTTTGGGGGGGGGAGTAGTAGTGGGAGTAGTGGTAGTGGGAGTAGGAGGTCAGCCTTGCTACTGAATTTGAACCGCCAACCCAGTGGGCCGCAGTCCTGCGCACAACCACTACGCCACCGGGGCTCAGCCTTTGTTTATTCTTAAAAGTGTTTCCCTGAGTGTTTTTAAAGTTTTTTCCCCCCGTGGTTTCCCTTGCTTTCTTTGACTTTTTCCTTATTATATTGAATTATATATAATATAATAATTATATATTATATATATTATATATATTATATATATATTATATATCTATTATATATATATTATTGTGTATACTGAACTTCTGAAGTATTTATCAGGACATTCCAGTGCCTTTCCTTCCTGAGTAAAGCTGTCTGTCACCTCTGCATATCGGTTGATTGATTGAGTCACTGATTCATCATGTTTACTGAAATTATTGTCTTTTAAACATTGCAGTGTTGTTATCTTTGAATTTAATTGGTAACTGTGTCTTTCTATTTGAGTCACAGTTTTTGTTTGTTTTTTTAATCATTCTATTAGGGGCTCGCACAGCTCCCACCACCATCCATACACATATCCATCAAGCATCAAGCATATCTGTACATCAGTTGCCCTCATCACTCACAAAATATCCGCCCTTCACTTGAGCCCCCGGCATCAGTTCCTCATCCTTTCTCTTCCCTTCCTGCTACTCCCTCCCCCATGAACCCTTAATAACTCATAAACCACTATTACTTTGTCATATCCCACACCATGCTATGTCTCCCATCACCCACTCGTCCACTGTCTGTCCCTCAGGGAGGAGGAGGCCACACGCAGATCCCTGCAATCGGTTTCCCTTCTTCACCCCACCCTTGATCCATAGTTTTCTATACATCTCCTAGTAGATAAAATAGAGAATGTGAGTGTGTGTGCAGTTTGTTGTTTGTATAGCTCAGGTAGGGGAAGTTTGGGATGGTGTGTGTGGCTGTTGATGTTTAGGTGGTGTGTTAGTCTGGGTTGGCTAGAGAAACATATCCAGAAGCACTCATTTGTGTATAATAGAGAGTTGTACAAAAAGAGGAATTGTGTATTGAGAAAACATCCCAGCCCAGTCCAAATAACATACATAAGTCCAATATTAACCTGTGTCAAATACCAGTCTTTTTTTTTTTTTTCCAATACCAGTCTTTAAGTTCCTCTTCAGACGCAGAAAACACATGGCAATGACACCACAAGGAGAAAGAACACAGGCTAGTGGGTGGGAAGTCTTGTAGATGCTCTCGTGGCGGAACCATCTCCGCACTGGTGTGGTCTCTGTGGCTCCTCCAGTTCCACGGCTCTTACCACATCAACGTAGCTCCATCAGGCTTATCAGCAGGAGTATCTCGTAGGGAGTGTCTCTGTCTTGCCTCTAGTGAGTTCTTTATCTCTGTAGTGCCCCAAATGGAGGTCGTCAAGCAGTGACCTGATTGACAGGTTAACTGCCACCTTGACTCTTGCTAGTCTCAAGTTGGCATCAGATTATGTAACTTCCATAGGTGTTATATCAGGGGTATCAAACTGGTGACCCGCTAGCTACATGTGGCCCCTGAGGTAATTTTTTGTGGCCCACGATGCTCTGAAATAAAATAGGAAAAGTTGTTATGAAGAAAATAGCGCTTGGGGAGATGGAGGCGATACTGTACACACAATTCCCTTGTTAACCCTTTGAGTACTGAAGATGAATCTACACGTGGCCCAGTGCCTTTCCTGGGTTCCTGTGGATGTGTATAAACGCTCTGACTCAGTTCTGATGACGTTTGGAAGCGAAACGTCTGCCACTCTCAGTGTCACGTGGTGTAAACAGATCCTAGTAATGAAAGGTTAAAGAGAGCACTCTGGGTTGTGCTGTTATGAATCACACCGAGGGACAGCGCTGGTTAACATTTTTAGAGGGAAGCCGTCAAGATTGTGCATCATGTTTGTTAGCTGTGCAGCACTTTTTGTTTTTTATTAGTTACTTTGTTTTATTTTCCGGTCACAACATAAGCGGTAAATGAAAACTAGTGGGAGGAAAGTGCTGGCAAGTTTTGGGTAAAAAAGAATAATTTTAGTTTTATAGATACTTTAAATAAATGTTTAAATATAAGCAATTATATAGTGTTTTATATATTTATTTATTTATTTATTTTAATTTATTTTTTTTTGGAGGGGGGGGCATCACTGCTGTCCGGTGGTGGGAGTAGGAGGCCCAGCCCCACTGCTGGAACTGAACCGCCGTCCCAGTGGGCCGCAGTCCCGCGCACAACCACTATGCCACCGGGGCTCAGCCTAATTATATAGTGTTTTAATGATCCTATCCACATTCCTGAATCCTCATTTCAAAATATAAATTTAGCAGAATTTGTAAATGTGGTGTGGCCCATGTGAATCTTGCCTTTTACACCAAATGGTCTGTGTTTTGAGTTTGACACGCCTGTGGTATAGGAATGTGTTGTGACTTTCACTCAGTAGTGTAGATGTAGGAGATACACGTGTAACGGGGCTGTGGCTACCATTGCTATCTCCAGTTAGGTCATACGAGGACATTTTTAACAAGTGACATCATCAAAAAAGGAAGTAAAGAAAATTATTTTTTTTAATAAGTAGGAGAAAGCAGAAAGACACCAGCAAGAAAACAGATTTCCATAACAAACTGGAAAGTAAACTAAAAATGTAAGGGGTAAAAAGAAATTATTAGGACCAAAATTAGGGAGGACTAAAAAAGAAACAAGGAAAGATTGAAAAAGGAAAGGGAGAGGATAAGAATCAAAGAAAGGAAAGTAAGATAAAGGACTGAAACCAAAGAAGGGGGGAAAACTGGATTACTGGATTGCCCAATGTGGAGATCTCAGGCTAGGGAGGTAGGGAGCCTGCTTAGAAAGATTTCCTGCAGATCTAGCTTCTCTCTCTCTCTCTCTCTCTCTCTCTCTCTTAAATCTAGGGGTTAAGAAATTTAAATTTGAGAAGTAGTTTTTGCGCAGCTTTATCTGGTAGTTGGGATTGGGCAACTGGGGCTGAGGCTAGTGGTTATAGACAAGAGTTCTTGTCCAATAAGGTATAGCAGGAACAAATCACACTGTGCTTTTGCTCCCTCTGATGAAGGGACTTGACAACGTCTAGACATGGCTTTTGTGCATCAAGAATGATCCACAGGGATATGTGGCTGTGCCCTCAAAGGCTGTGCAGGGGTGATGTGATGGCTGCTGGGCAAGTGGGTTCAGAACTGGCCAGTGGGATCAAGAGAGGATCCTGTCTTGCAAATTGACCCCCAGGATAAATGTTTATATTAATTGTGAGCAAGAGGAGCGATTCTGGTCAAGCTGCATTTCGCCAATCACCAGTGTCCTCTCCAGCTGCTTTTGTTCAGTTGCTTTTAGTCGGTATTCAGCCCACTTCTCTTTCCTTTGCAGGATTATCTATTGTCTGTTTCAGTTGGTGTTTTTGTTACAGAAAGTCTGTGTAATAGGTTTCCCTAGATCACCATCTTGCTATAAATCTCTTCCCTGTTCAGCTTTAGAGGTTTATTTTATGCTCTTTTTCTTTTCCTTCCAATTTTTGTCCCTGTTTAATTTTTTTTTTCAAGAAATGACAATTTGTTATATTAATATCAAAGTTCCATGCTTATTTGGCAGTGTGATTCATTTATACATTATGCTGAACAATCCACTTTTTCTGTCCTTAACTGTGAATATAATAATCTTAAATTTAAAAACCCACTTTTCACTTCTCTATGTAGTTCTGAGATCAGCATGCAGACTTCTTCCTCTGACACTGAAGCTAGGTAAGAACACACAAGTTAAAGAACGCGATTTGCCAAGCTGCTAATTAGGCCAGCAACATCACTTGCTGTGCCACCAGGGCTTTCCCATGACCGAGTAGGCTATCAACTGCAAACTCAGGAGCCCCTAGACTCCCACGTTTCTGACATATTGCCCACAAACTTGAGATTTTCCTGTTGCCTCATCAGAATGTCAGCTGCTAGCTCTGAGTTTTCAACTGCCCTCATTTTCACTCTGTTGGCTCTCAGTACGCCCTGGAGTTTGATAAACTGCTGGAACCACTCACCAACTTACAGAAAGTAGTTTACTTAATTACTATCGCTTTATTACAAGGGGAAAACAAGAAATGAAAAGATGTATAGCTTGAGGTTTGGCAGAGTTCCCAGCACGAAGCTTCTGTGTCACAAAAAGAGACAGGGCTGGGCTGAGCCCCAGTGGAATAGTGGTTGTGCACGGGACTGCGGCCCATGCTGGAAGTTCATTCCAGCTCCACAGGAGCAAAGACTGGGCCTCCTACTCTCACCACCAGAGGGCAGTGATGCCCCAAAACACAAACAAACAAAAAGAGACAGGACTTACCTTGGAGGTTCATTGATGTCTTTGGGGCCCCATCATATAGCCACAGTTGAGTTGTGCCTCTTCTACACTTTGCTTGTCCGGTAGATCATGATGTGGAATTTCTGGTCTGGCTCAGAGACAATGGCACCTTGCCTATGCAATCGTAAGGGTCATGGTGCCAAAGGAGTTATGGATTGGGCTGCTAACCCCAAAGCCAACAGTTGGAAGACACCAACCACTCTGGGAAGAAAGACAGCACTTTCTACTCTTCTCAAGAGTTAGAGTCTCAGAAAGCTGCAGGGGTAGTTCTAACCTGTATCAGGGTTGGTATGAGTTGGGATTGATTCATCCGTGTGTTCAGTTGAGTTTATGGAGACCTGGTGGCTTAGTCGATTCAAAACCACTAGCTGCTCCTCAGGCAAAAGGTACACATTCCTACTTCTGTAATGATTTCCAGTCTCAGAAACCCACAAGGACCGTTCTATCCTATCATGTAGGATTGCAGTGTGTTAGAATTAACTTGCTGGCAGTGCGTTTTTTAATTTGAGAGTTATCTCTCAGGAACCAAGGACAGGTGAAATTAGATCGAGTAGAGCTAATGTAAACACCACATACATTTATACACACACATTCTAATTGAAAGACTTGGAGTCTGATAAAAACGTATTAAGTTCCTATGATGTCCTGGATATTATGTTAGTTGCTGTGTGAATTCAGTAACATAGGCATTAATAGGTAAAGATTATGTTCAGTCATAGTAGTAGCATTGCCATTAAAATTGTAATCTTTTGTTTTCTAGATGGCTATTGATCAGGCCCACAGACAGAATGTCTCCTCTCTTTTTCTCCCAGTGATTGAATCTGTGAATCCCTGCTTAATTCTCGTGGTGCGTAGAGAAAATATTGTGGGAGATGCAATGGAGGCTCTTAGGAAAACAAAGAATATAGATTACAAAAAACCACTCAAGGTAATTTGTTCATTTTCTTAATAATTTGTATTTTATTCAGAAACTGTCTATTATTATTCTATTTAGCTAGCAGACTGGCTTTTCTTTTTCTGCTTGTTTATAATATTCCTTATTGTACTTAATGAATGTATATATAATCTTTTAAAGATTGGTTAATTGCTAAATATTTGTTAGTAATAAGTAACATTTTAAGGACTCTCCAGAGTGTAGTTCATTTTTTTTTTACAATCTCTTTGGCTTCTCTGTTGTGATATTTTAGGTTATTTTTGTTGGGGAAGATGCTGTTGACGCAGGAGGGGTACGCAAAGAATTTTTCTTATTGATCATGAGGGAACTGTTGGATCCTAAATATGGCATGTTTAGATATTATGAAGACTCCAGGCTTATTTGGTTTTCTGATAAGGTAAATAGACCTAGCCATCTAATTTACTTCTGTGTATGTTTGTATATCAGTATGTATAAAGTTAACTTAGTCAATATAAGTATTACTACTAGACTACTAACATTTTATTCAGACGTGCTCTACATCAATTTTCCAATTATAAACTGGATTTAATATCATCACAACATATTAATGTTGGCCATTATTTCTGCTTAAGGAGCATCAGGTAAGCGTTAACAGTTAAACCTCCACCAGTCACTCCTCAGAAGAGGAAACTGTCTCCCATAAAGATATATGGTCTTGAAAACCCTATATAGAGTCATCAATTTGTAGAAGTTGGTTTAATTTGCGTTTTTTAAAAATTCCTTCTTATTTAGATTTGGAGACTGACTAATAATTACTAGGTGAGCATTTCTTCTGGGTAGAATTGAATTATCAGTAGGAATCACTTTTTCATTTAGGGCAGAGGTCTACAAGTCTATTCTTCCTGCTCCATATTTTGGTAAATAAAGATATAGTCATTCATGACTGTCATAAGGAGTGCTCGTGGTGCAATGGCCAAAATGCTCAGCTCACAACAAAAGGATTTGGTGGTTCTGACCCACCAGCTGCTCTGGTAAAAGCCACAGTTTTGAGAATCCAAGGCAGCTAGTTCTATTCCATCCTAGAGGGAAACTATCAATTAGAATCAACTTGAGAGCAGCAATGGCAGGATCCTATGGTAAACATAGCATGAGATTTTACTATCTAGTCTTAACAGAAAATATTTTCTATTCCAAATTTAGGGACTGTATTTGAAAATAAAAGTTTTTTATCTGTACGGCTTTGAGTTAAAAAACAACAACAACAACAACAATATAACTTTGGTATATTTTAAAAAAAACACAAATTAAACCAACTTCTGCAAGTTAATATAATTTTGGTACCAAAATACCAAATACCGATATAACCAGCATAACTACTATTGGGTTCTAAATTCCTTATTCATTAATTAATAGAATGATACATTCCAGGAGGCTGGTTGTCTTGTGTGATGCACCAGTTATGGAGACTCAGTTCCTTAATGTTGTTAGTTGCTGAGCATACAGCTGCTAACCGAGATGTGGGTAGTTTGAGCACACCAACAGTTCTGAGGGAAAATGACTTGATCTGCTGTTGTAAAGCTGGAAGTCTCGGAAACCCTCTTTGGACATTCGTATTCTGTCCTATAAGGTCACTACAAGAATATCGGCAGTTCATACGAGAAAGAATTATCTCACTTTTATGATTACCATTTTTTAGTAGCAACAGTTTTCTTTTTTCTTTTGCCTTGAATCATTAATACACATTTATAGTTTTTAAACATATTTGATGATTATCAAATAATTATCCTCACTAATGTTCAAGCTTCCTGTATTCACATAGTAGAAGTTCTTCAAGTTAACTTTTGAGTCCTTTGATTCCATAGCAGTGGGGTTACTATTCTGATAATTTCCTTGTTACCTAATGTACCTGTTAGGACAAAAAATGTTTCAGATTTGCATAATGATACTATCATTACTATCATTGTTGAGTTTAGGAAAAAAAAGGTGTATACATTTCTGCTTCTGCACTTTTTTTCTTGATAGGAATGAATAAATTTTCCCTTTTGTTTCATTTCTTTTATGTGTCTTTAAATTTTCCTGTTCCCAGTACATCTAATCAGAAAAATAGTTTTTATGTTTTAACTGAGAGGACTTTGTCTCCCCCCCCCCCTTATTTTTAAATGTTTTTTAGACATTTGAAGACAGTGATTTGTTCCACTTGATTGGTGTCATCTGTGGATTAGCAATCTATAACTTTACTATTGTGGACCTCCATTTCCCTTTGGCCTTATACAAGAAACTGCTAAAAAAGAAGCCATCCTTGGACGATTTGAAAGAACTAGTACCTGATGTTGGGAGGTTAGTTGTAACATGTGATCTGGAGGGTGTTTGCAAGTTAGGAAACAAAAAGGAATTTTCCTTGTAGGAATAATTGTATTTTGTTGTAGTCTTGTTCAATTTCCAGTATTAAAAAAATTCTTGGACTGAGCCCCGGTGGCGGAGTGGTTGTGCGCGGGACTGTAGCCCACTGGGATGGAGGTTCAATTCCAGCTCCCAGGAGCAAAGGCTGGGCCTCCTATTCCCACCACCTGAAGGCAGTGATGCCTAAAAAATAAAAAATTTCTTTATTGATTACTTGGATTAAAATTTTCTACTGAAAGAAACATTAAACTATTTGTTAAATTTAATGCTTTATGAATGGTTTGAAATTTTTTACTGATATAATAAATAAGAGATCATGTTTTCTTATGGACAGTAAAATGACTTATTTAGACTTTTATCTCTTTTGTTTTGTTTTGTTTTGTTTTGTTTTTTGTTTTGTTTGGCATCACTGCCCTCTGGTGGCAATGGGAGGTCCAACCTTGCTCCTGGAGAGCTGCTGCTGGACTTGAACCGCCAGCCCTATGGGCCGCAGTCCCGCACTCAACCACTATGGCACTGGGGCTCAGCCCCTAGACTTTTATTTCTGATCTAGTTCATTCATTGTAAAAATGTATATAATCTCCCTTTTATTTATTACACAAAATGAAAAGAAAATTGTATTTAAATACAGAATTGTTGAAAATAGGTAACAAGATGAATAATCTTGTATTCAGAGATAAAAACCTTAAGAGGATCCTCCCCCTTCTCCCCCCACACCCCCCGCCCAAAATTGTGAGTGTTCTATTATTACACATCAGTATTCTGAAAGAAGTTTAAAGCTACAAAGTAACAAAAAGGATTTTATCAAAGAGTAAATGGGAAATATATGTTTATAAGCAAAATAGTAAAAAAATTATCCAATGTTTTACCTCAACGAAACATCCATATTGTTTTGCAGAAGTATGCAGCAATTATTGGATTATCCAGAAGATGATATAGAGGAAACATTCTGTCTTAATTTTACGGTAAGATGAAATGATATAGGTTGGCCTAATTATTCATCATCCCTTTTGTTTAACAACTAGACCTTCTGTTTTATTTTGCTTTTATTGTTTTGATAGATAAAATTTGTTGAGAATTCTTTAGCTTACATTGATTGAGCATTTATCATGTGCAGACCTACAGAAGTGTCCCCGATGGTGCCGTGGTCAATCGTGTTGAACCCATCACAGTCAGGTCCATGTTAGTAAGGGTTGCAGCCTTCGAAGCCCTTTGGGGCAGTTACTGTGAATCAGAATAGACTCAGCGGCAACAGATATAAATTTTTGGTTTAACCATGATACATGCTTTATTTTAATTAACTCATTACAATCCTCAAACTGTAAGTGTTCTATTATTGCACATCAGTATTCTGAAAAAAAATTTACAAAGGTACAAAGTAATTTTTAAAAATTTATCAAAGAGTAACTGGGAAATAAATGTTCATAAGCAAAATAGTATCCTCATTTTACAGATGTAGAAAACTGAAAACAATTCTTACATGTCAGAAGCAACATTCAGACTGTGAAGATTTTTAGAGATCCAAGCAAGGGATCCTCTATCCAAGTGTTGAGTTTTAAAAAATTTAGGGGACTTTTTTTTTTTATTTTAAAAAATTTAAAAAAAATTTAGAAATTCTTAAATAAGATTATCATAAGAATATTAATGCTTCACAGTAGCATTTGTCCATCTTGCCATTAGATTATGTATCATACAACAAATACATTGTAATAGCAATACCATTGTATTCAATACTATTTTGCAAATAGAATTGCAAATCTTATAAAAGGTGTAAGCTTGTATCAGATTTGTGAAAGGGGACATTGAGGTTCTAGCAGGGGAGCGCAGCTATTCCTATACCCTTGACCGAAGGACGGTCCTCCTTCTCTCAGGGAAGGTCGTCCTCTTCAACCGAGCGCGCAGCTTCGGGAGGGACGCACATGGAGCGGTGAGGGAGGAAGGGGACACCCGCCTACCCACCCAGATCAGCCAGATCGCCCTCACATCCAAAAGGGGACATTGAATAACTGACCCAGCCACATGCAAAGCTACCAAGAAATAAGAAAAGCTGCAAGAATTATGAGAATGATATAAATGCCGTAAATGAGACTTAGGAGAAATGAAAGTATATACTTTTGTTTTTTGTTTATTTTCCTACATATAGGCCATGTTATGACCTGGTGGTCAAAATCAAAGCTGACCAAAGATATAATACTCTGCTTTCACATAATTGGCTGAAAAATTATGTGTCCTCTCCATTGCTTGGTCCTGCAGTTATAGCAAAATTTTGCAATTTAAGATAAAACAAATCAAGTAATCTTACTTTTCCTTTTCTATTAGGGCTTTTTCTATTTGCTATGAAATTTTGGTTCCTCTTCAATTGATTCATCTATTTCCCTAATTGCCCTTGAATCTTTATTGATCCCCTTGATTGGGATCTGAACAAAATAATTTCTAATTTGTTTAGTGTATACACTTTTGGAATGTATTCTTTTTTTTTTAACAATAATTTTCCCGCAAACTTTTTTTTTTTTTTTTTGGCATCACTGCCCTGGTGGGAGTAGGAGGTCCAGCCTTGCTCTTGGAGAGCTCCTGCTGGATTTGAACTGCCACCTCTGTGGGCCGCAGTCCCACACACAACCACCACGCCTCCGCGGATCAGCCTGGAATGTATTCTTAAGAACTTTGAATGCCCCCCCCCCCAAAAAAAAAGAACTTTGATAAGTCAAACATTCTCTCACCCTACCATTTCTTTCTTTGAAATGTTTAGTGGTTCTGTGTTGTGGAGCCTTGGTGAGATACTGAGTTAGTTCGCCTGTGCTGCAGGCTGAGGGTGAAAGATGAGGCTGTCCGCTCCTGTGATGACTTATAGTCTGAAAAACCCTATTGAGCACTTCTACTTGGCCCTTTCTGATTCCTGCAGGTTGGAATCAACTTAATGTGGTGGATTTGGTGTGATTTCTTTGCAAAATAACACATTTTAAATGGGCTTCAGAGATATTTGTAGTCTGGTTTCCTATTGATTTCCCTTGTGTTTCCTCATGCATCCCCAGATTTATTATATCAAATAGCATTCCTTAGTATATATTTTCTTACTTGTTTTTAAGATATTTACTGCAATAAGTTTTCATAGCTTGGTGTTTGTTGTCTTCTTTTGTTGAGTCTAAGTGTTCAGTCTAACATTCTACCCATCATTCTAGTAGTTTCTTAGATGGTATTTCCTCCTTGATCTTTCATACTTCCCTACATTTAATTTAAAATTAAGTTTTCTCTCTTTATCACAAATATAACATTGTATTAATGTTTATTATAACATGATTTTATTAAAGTGAATCGTTTCACATTTCCTCTCGTTTGTCCCACTCTGTTATCTCACTGCTTGTTAGCAGATAGAAATGAAGATAATATTCCAAAAATAGAGGAACAAAAGAAAGATGCAGAGGTTAGAATGGTATTTGGAAGAATTAGTCAAATTGATAAGGGAAATAAAATGTGAGAATAATCAACAGATATAACCAATGCAGAAGTAGTAATTATAATGTGGAAAAAGATATATCTGTTTTAGGCTGATTGCATACTTACACCTTGATTCTGTTGCCTATCCAAGGAAAACATTCTTTCTGATTAATACTTTATTCCTGAAGTAATTGTTTTAATATGTTAAATACAAAAAGCACTTTCCTGTTCCTAATTAACTTAAACATTTGGCAATTTATAATTACTCAAGATAAGATTTCAAACTAGAAAGGATGAAAATTTTTAGTCTTCACTTTATGGAAAATTAACAAATAAGCTTATGGTAGCAGAAATTTACTTCAAATGTTCTACTACATAGCATTTAGTAAAGGAATGCTAAAATATGTTAATAGATTATTTAAGTTTTGAATCTGATCTTGATTTTATAAAAATTTAAATTAATAGATCACTGTTGAAAATTTCGGAGCAACAGAAGTGAAAGAGCTGGTTCCGAATGGGGCAGACACAGCTGTGAACAGGCAAAATCGGTACGTGAATCGTAGCACCTTTCATGGAAGTTTTCAGATTGAGTAACTCCCATTCACTCCCGAATAGTCAGGACCATCCCACAACCTTAAATTTTAACTCTTCTAAGCTCAGTTTTTAATAGTTATTGAGGAGTTAATCTGTCTTTTACTTCTGGCATGCCTTTAAAGCATTAGTATCAGTAGAGGAATTTTTGAAAAATCACAATGATGATGAAGAGAAGAGGAAAGACCTAAAAGCAACACTTTTTGAGACCAGCTAATAGTGGTGGCTATCTTTAAGCAATCAGAAAGCTGCAACATAAATGAACTGGGAAGCCACAAAGTCGGCAGGTTCATATTGCAGAACAAAAACTAAGGCCTGGAAACAACAGAATCCATTGGAAAGTATGTAGGGTTGGGAGAATACTGAACACAGGAAAATTGGCTCTTAAGCAGAAATTTTTGCCCCCTTAGAATATCAATTGTCTGGCAACTGCTCTACTCCAACCTGGATAAAAGATTAGAAGCTCCCATTCAGAAAGATTGAACTGAAGGGATTGTGAACTTAAGCATACTTAACATCACAACCATGGGAAGTCCCTGAACAGAGGGGGGAAAAGTGAAATTAAGTGCAAATCCATAGTTCCCTTTTCCTTGACCCTGTAAATTGAAGACTGCTTCTCTGGGAAAACTGATTAACTTAAACATGAAAGGATAGCCAAAGGTTAATAACTATTTAAGAAAAAAATAGACTAGAGCAATGATAAAGAATGCCTAGGAACCACAAAGCAGAATAAACCAAAAAGAAAATAAATTTCTGTCCTCAAAGTGTTAGAGTAATATCCAGGTAGATACTTTGAAAACGTTGAGGGGGAAGATTTTACAGAATGTACTAGAATTTATCAAAGAAATGACAAAACTTTCCAGTGTTAATGAAGTATTCTTTAAGATAGAGACCATGGAAGATTAAAAAAAAACCCATTCCTAGGCACCAGTTAGCCAGTGGCTATCAAGCCAACTTCACGTGTTGGTGATCTCATGTGTCCGCTTAGCACCCAGTGCCATCGAGGTTTCAGTAGTAGGGTCTTTTAAGGCACCTCCAGGCGGACTCCTCTGCAGCCTGTCCTTACAGAGATCCCAGGTAACAATCTCAGAAACAGATCCTACCAAGTCCCCGCCCCACCCCCAAAAAGAAAGTCACTTACAAACAATTTTCTGTTTGTTTGTTTTTTGTTTTGTTTTTGGGGGGACATCACTGCCTCTGGTGGTCGTGGGCGCTACCCAGTGCTGCTCCTGAGAGCCGCCGCTGGGTTTGAACCGCCAAGCCCGCGGGCCGCAGTCCCGCACTCAACCACTTAACGCCACTGGGGCCCAGCCCTCAATTTTCAAAATAACATCGGGAACAAAAAGATAAAAATCCTGGGAGAAAAGCTATCTTAACTTAAAAGTTTTGTACCCCAAGTATGTGGATGTACATTTCCATACATGCACAGGCTCGAGAGAATTTACTTCTGATATATTTTTCACAGGAGGTTACTGGAGGGTATGCTCTACCAAAACAAGGAATTAAAACAAGAATGAGGAAGACACAGATCAAACAAAACAAAAGGCAAAAAAGCAGAATCCAGTACAGCAGAGAGGCAAAGAGAGATTCCCTCGGCAGGAACCGCAACTGTTTAGATTTAGGAAGAACTACCAATTCAGGCTGGATCAAGAGGAAAAAGGAATCCAGAATGATTGTCTCCAGAAAAAAATGTTTTAAAGGAATTGATGCTAATGTATTTCAGTGACCTTGACATTACTGTTGAAGAAGTTGAGGATAAAGTAGCAAACTAGGGGAAATAAAAGTTCTCTTTAAGAAAAGTAATGTAAAACTGATACTCGGTAGATTAGCTATGAATATTTGTAATCATAATAATGATAATAATAGAATCAAAATTGTTTCATAAATATGAGAGCCTGGAAAAAATGAATGGGAAGCAGGACAATTAAATTCAAGGTAAACGGGCTGAGCCCAGGTGGCGTAGTGGTTGTGAGCAGGACTGTAGCCCACTGGGATGGAGGTTCAGTTCCCGCTCACAGGAGCAAAGGCTGGGCCTCCTACTCCCACCACCAGGGCAGTGATGCCTAAAAAAAATAAAATAAAAAAATTCAAGGTAAACCCTATGTTTTCCTGTAGCTATTTGTTTGTTGGATAATATTAAAAATTGAAAATCAAGGAATCGTTGTACTGTCCTCAAAATACGAAGATAATGGCAAAAGGAATAGATAGCAAAAAAGCTAACAAATATTTACTTGCCTTTTAATAGTTGCAATTCAAGAGAGCAGGTCAAGGATAGAGACCTGCTTTTATCTTCTTATAGTTCTTTAGACAGACAAACTTTGTGGCTTTTACCAGAGACTCGATTCAAGTGATTGTATTCCTGATTCTACTTCAGAGTTATGTAATTTTAAGGTAAGTTGATCTTGACTGCCTCAGCCACCTTCTCTCAAAAATTGGAGAACGTTATAACTTCTTTAAAGGGTTGCATGAGGTAGTGATTATAAGGTGCTGAGAATAATACTTAGCACTTGTACATGTTTGATAAAATTATTATTTGACATTTAAAACTGTCTTTTTAAGTAATAAAATTTTTAGAAAAAAATTGATAGAAAAAAACTTAGAATAAGAATATACTTTTGACACAACTTTGAATTTAAAGTTTTTCTTTCCTGCTTAGTTTTTCTCTTGTTGGAATAATCTGAATAATACATATTACTTCACATCAATTACCTATCGTATAAATAATTAAATTTTTTCTATATACTATCACTCCTAGTTAGATAATGAAACCATTATAGAAAAAATAGGTTGATAGAAATAATTTTGCCTGTTTTGTTTTATAACTTGGTAGGAATATTATCTTTAGATTTGTGAATTAACTATTATTCCCATTTATAGAGTCATCGATTATTGTTCAGGAAGCAAGAAGGTGAAATATTGAAACCCTCTAGTTTCCTTTCTCATCTTTTTACCCAGATAGTGTTTAAAAAGAATTCATCTGCTTGACCAGGTAGTAGATAAAAAATAAACATTCTCCCGTTTCCTTGAAAGCCGTGAGGAAATAAAAACTTCTGAAGTCTTCTCAAATAGTCTGGATGCCAAAGCTCTCTGTGGCTTATCATGTACTGTCTTTTAACAAATCACTCTTTTCTGGCATGCCTGTGGGGTAGTGCATATACATTTTGAATGATTTGTGAAAATATTTTAAAATTATTGTGAAAGTGATTTGGATTGTTCTGTCCACCAATTAGCAATAGACATATTCAGGGTAGACTGCCAATAACAGCAAAGTGGATTTATATTCCTCATTGTTATACAAGTTTTTTTGTAGAAAGAAAAATAGGTTTCTTTATAAAATCTTTGTACCTTTACGTACCCACAAAAAACTCGATGTGTCGTGAGGGGGTAGTGCAGTTGGAGTTTATCCCACCAGGCCAGACGGTTAATCAAGCTTTCTATTTAGAGGTTCTGAAAAGATGTCATAACAGTTTGCAGGGGGCGGGGGGGGGGGGGGGGGGGGGGGGGGGGGGGGGGGGGGGGGGGGAGGGGAGGGCTGATTTGTGAATGACAGACTGGTTTTGATACTACGACAATCCATCTATTTCATTGTGCCACTTTTGGCAAAAATGGTATGCCTTTCTTTCCCCACACGCCTTACTCACCTGACCTTGCTCCATGAGACTTCTTTTTTGTTGCTGCGAATGAAGAGGGACATGAAAGAACAGCGATTTGAGGACTTAGAAGAGGTGAAGAAAAAAATGAGGGAGGTGCTGTCAGCCATCCTCAGACGAATTTGGAAAGTATTTCCAAGAATGGAATCGCAGATTTGATAAATATTAAGTGTAATGGAGACTACTTTGAGGGTCATGACGTTTTGTAAAAGAATGTAGCTTTGAAAAAATATGTTGGGAGGGGGGGTAAGGTACCCCTTGTATACTTTCTCAGTTTTATAGATAAATTTTAAAAGCACAATCAAAGAAGCAAACTTTCCTTCATATTTAGTGCTCTAGGACAAGCTAAGAAGGCATTGGAACAGGCACTCCTTGGCAATGTGAATGAAATCAGCAGTAAATAGTTGAGCTCAAGAAAGAGAGGAAAGTTAAAGATGGCCAGTTCTTAGTTTACCACATCAATTCTATTCCGTGTTATTGGGTGAAAATAAAAATTTATGTACACCTGGCTTATTCAACAATATTAAGAAATAAAACTTTTAATGAATTAGGAAAAAAAATACAGTGCATTCAAAGCTTTAATAAAAACTGTACTCTCCCAAAAAGTGATTTTTGTAATCTACATGTGTTTGTTTTTTTATTTCTAGACAGGAGTTTGTTGATGCTTACGTGGATTACATATTTAATAAATCAGTTGCTTCCCTATTTGATGCCTTTCATGCGGGCTTTCATAAGGTCTGTGGTGGAAAAGTCCTTCAGCTCTTTCAACCTAATGAGCTGCAAGCAATGGTGATTGGGAATACAAATTATGATTGGAAGGATCTGGAAAAGGTAGGAAAAACAAATCCGTAACGTAGTTTAAATGAAATGGTGAAAGAACATGGCTTATATTGATGTAAATCTTGTTTTCCCATTCATTGTTTCCATATTACAGGATTTACTGCTGTCCTTTTATAGCAGAACCCTTTGATTATTCCACAGTGAATGAATTTAAATTGTGTATGAATTAGAGATAGCATTTTGGGGTTTTATGATATTGGTGATGGTCATATATCGAAAACTGTTGATTCAGACACAAATTTTAACTCCAGCTAAAACTGGATTTTCCCTCTGCTTCAAATGCACTTATAAGCAGATGTTTGTTTCCTTTTTTACTGATTAGTCTTAATTTTAAGTTTTTTAGCACTGAATAAACTCATCTTATGTGTGACCCCATAGGGGTGATCTAAGAGAGGCTAGGGGCATTTTGTTTGTTTATAATCTAGCCTCCCATATCTAGCCCTCATGTATCTAATAGCTTGATGATTACCCAGATTCAGTCACAATCAGTCCTATTAATCGTGGGAGGGACTACACAAGGACATGACTACTGGAACCTGAGATCATGAGGGCCATCTTAGGAGCTGGGCACCGCAAAATTATCATCAATGCTGCTTTATAAGGATCTTAGAGGATTGAGGAGAACTACCCCATCGGGTTTCCAAGGCAGAAATCTTCATGGAAGACTGTGACATTTCCTGTTAGGTTCAAACTGCTAACCTTTCGATTGACAGATGGACACCTTTCCTCTGTGGACACTCATCAATATTACGAGTTTTTCAAGGCTACATGGAATGTAAAATAATTTTACTTCTGATGAAAATTTGGGACAATTTTACAATTATCAAATTTAAGTTACCTATTGTATTTATGTTTAGCTTTATTTGGATATTTACTTTGGAAGGTAATATTACAAACCTAGAGAAACATTGCTGAGATGCGGATGTGTTTCCTTCCCTGGAACTAAGCACTCCAGACTGCAAACTGCAAGCAGGCAGTAGTAGATGAGCAGCTGGCTTAGCCAAGTTTCAAGTTTATGTGCCATGTTAGTTTTGTATGTTCAGGAAGCCAGCGTGCCAAATTTAATACAAAACTAATCTCCTTTAATAGTAATAAAAAATTACGTTGTGTTTAGAATACAGAATACAAAGGAGAGTACTGGGCAGAACATCCCACGATCAAAATTTTTTGGGAAGTATTTCACGAATTGCCATTGGAAAAGAAAAAACAATTTCTGTGTAAGTATTCTTGACTAGTTCTATATGTTATTGAGAATGGATCTAATTCCCACATAATAGTAATTTAATGGGTCCATTTTCATATCTTTTTAATATAATTACTCCACAGTACTAATTATAGGCAAGGTAATTTTTTAGCACAGCTAAATCTACTTTCTTTATTACATGTGTTTTCTCATTTCAAAAGTTAAATTTAGTTTGCTTCCAAAATAGCATTCTTTCAAATGAAAACAAACTGACGTATTAAAGGAGTATAGGATTCCTTTAGAGTTTCTGAAAAGAACTCTGTTCTTTTGTTCAGCATCAACACATCAAAAAATTTTATAGAACTTTTCCAGGTCTTAGTTCCCTCATTTATAACCTAGGATTTGTTTTGGATCTGTTGAAATCTGTATTCTAAATTGAAATTACTTACCTTAAAAGTATGCCAAATTTTTCATTTAAATTCCCGTTGCTACTCCTGATGTTAATAAAAAATACTTTTGTCAGTGTCTTTTTAAGAATTGATAGAAAGTCTTAAGTTCTTTTGCATATGAATATCAATATTGGCAAGTCAGTATTCTTTGAAAGTGATTTGCTTCTTGGCTGCCCATTACAAAAAATTTAGAAATTTAGAAACAAAGCAGCATTCAAAACTGCATTATTTTATAACTTGACACCCATTCCCAGAAAAGCTCCAAAATTTTTTTCATGATTAGCAGTCAACCATTTCCTGTATGCAAATTTTCAGATTATACTTTTTAAGGGGAAATTGTATTTGCATGTTAATTAGGAAGTGTCTACTAAATAACAGCATTTGTTACTGTTTTCAAAAAAAAGTTGACTTGTTTTTTCTTGGCAGTATTCTTGACAGGTAGTGATCGCATTCCTATTCTTGGCATGAAGAGTCTGAAATTAGTCATTCAGTCAACAGGAGGTGGTGAGGACTATCTCCCAGTTTCCCATACCTGTTTTAATCTTCTGGATCTTCCAAAATATACAGAAAAAGAAACGCTACGATCTAAACTTATTCAAGCTATTGATCACAATGAAGGCTTCAGTTTAATATAACTTTGGAATTATTGTAACTATTGAGTTTAGTGCAAGAGCATTAAACTATTTGTGATATTCTTGTGGTAATGAATTCAACAAGGTGACAGAGGTACTATTATAATTCTTACTTGCAAAATGTTTAATGCTATTCACAAAAGCCAAAAAATTCTCAAAGGAAAATGCATAAACTGTCAATATCAATGTTATTGTACAGAACATGGATTCTTTTGCCATCTTCCAATAAATATCTAAGTTGTGAATACATTAAAGTTTTACAAACAATGAATTTTAAGAGTTTGAATATTTCAAAAATGATTGGTGTGTGAGTGCATGGGAATATTGCTTAAGTTTTTCTTCAATCACTGGGTGAAAAAACCTTTAACTTTGGCCTTCAATAGCATTTTGATTATTTTTTTCTCATTTTGTAAATAATGTTAAGTTTTGTAATAAAATAGTTATGTTCTGATACCACTACAGTTTCTATGGTTGTGATTGAGATGATCTGACTTTTTAAAGGAAAAAAAAGTCATGCTGAATAAAACCCCAGATAAGCATTTGAAGAAATGGCTTGTAGTTCTTTACTCTTTTGTAAACAGTGAGATCCTACTCAAGGGAGGTTATGTATCCAAAAGCTTAATAATAGTGGAAAGACTTCATGCTCCATATTGCAGGAATAGAAACATTCGCTACTGTGAGAACCAATTATGGGTCTACCTTTCAAAATGATGGATACTTCAGGTGAGCAGTTAGTCACAATTTTCACAGTGCTTTTAGAACTGTCTCGGGCTGAGCCCCGGTGCCGTAGTCGCGGGACTGCGGCCCACTGGGATGGAGGTTCAATTCCAGCAGTGGCTCCACAGGAGGAAAGGCTGGACCTCCTATTCCAACCACCAGAGGGCAGTGATGCCCACCCCCCATAAAAAAAAACTGTCTGCATTCTTTTATGGTGCTGATTGCTAGTTAAAGCACCTTGGATTGGATTGTAAAAGTGAGTCATGTGACTTCAGCTATAATTCAAGTATTTTTTTTAAGTTTTAAATACCATGAAACAGTTTAATAAAGATTTGATTTAACATATTAACTTCCATTTAAAATGTGTCCCATTGAAGACCCTAGAACATTTACCTGTTTCCATTTCCATAGAAATTTATTTTGGTCTAGGCACTACCCCAAACCTCAGTGAGTTGCTATATGCCACTGCCCCCTGGTGGGAGTGAGAGGCCCAGCCTTGCTCCTGGAGAGCTGCTGCTAGATTTGAACCACCAAGCCAGTGGGTCGCAATCCCGCACTCAACCACTGTGCCACCGGGGCTCAGCCAGGGTCCATGTCCCCGATCAAATGGTCCTGCTTCTCAGCCACCTAACACTCCCCAATTTTTCTTGTTTGATCATCCAAAATGCCTTATTTTTTTCTTTACTAGCGATCCCTATTTCCATCCCATTCACCTAATGGGTTTCTGGAGGTAAATTTGGGAAAAGGTGCGTTTCTTTCATACTGCTTGGTCTACCTGCCTGGAGTGGTCTCCAACCCTGTATGAGTCAGAAGCGAACTCCTCCAGTTTCCAGCTAGCAGTGGCTCTTCAACACTATTTTAAAATGTTTAAAGCGGTTAAGTCTCAGGCCACTAGGTCGTTTCTGTGGAGCATTTCTAGAGGATAGTTTGGTGTGTACACTTTACATTCCAGGTCTAAGTGAAACCAGTAAAATGTAGGAAATGATGTAGAATACCATTGGCTGAAAGTACCATACTCAAGTATAAGCCGAGCTTTTCAGCACCTCTTTAATGCAGTTTTTCTCGTAAAATTAGGTGCCCCAGCTGAAAACAAGGTATGTGGCTTATTAGTTTATGTGGTACTTGATTTTGTGTGCTAATAGTACAAGACAAACTGATAGATTAGGCTATTAGTAAAATACACATGCAATGGAGGTGAGTTATGGGCTGAATCAGCCTCATTTCTACTTTAAGTACAAACAGCACATGAGGAGCATTGTCAGGTGACAAACTTGGGAGCAGGGACTTGCCTCATCCAAGTACTTGGTCCCTAACCTTATAAACACGTGCCTTGCAGGTTCTTCTCCCAGGTGTCAGTAGTTGGCCACTACGAGTGCAAGAGGAATTCTCACTAACCTGACCTTCCAAAACTGTACATTAGTGTTAGGAAGTACCACTGTGGTAAGGCTAGAATTATTATAATTGAACAAACGTCCATGTGTTAAATAAATTTAACTGCATCAAACCCATTGCCTGCCATAAACTAAATTCCAACTTCAAGGTAACTTCGTTATGTGTCAAGGAAGAATTGTGCTCTGTGATAGGTTTTCAAATACTGGGTTTTTTTTTTTTCTTTTTCTTTGAATGGACCCCGACCACCAACTTTCATTTAACAGCCAAGCATGTTAACAGCTTGCATTACTGCACACTACCCAGGGGGGTCTTCAAGGAAACATCTAATATAGGCTCCCTTAATACTATGCAAATTCTATCCTATTCTCTTTCCCCCACCCCAAATTTATTTAACAGAAAAGAGTCAAATGACAATTTTAATAGACTTTAAAACAGTGTACAAGTATAAAACACTGGTTTTGTATCTCAAAAGTTGGAGGAAGATATTCAGTCATTAAACAGTCTACAAAACATATGCCAGTAGATTACATAAAAGACTATGTACAATATAAAAAGAGCTGAAAACAGTCTCCACTGTAAAAATAATTTAAAACAAATTTTTCAATTTAAAATATCATCTATAGCACAAACACATATCATGCAAATGGAAAACTAAATATACTGCATTCTTTAGTGTAGCCAAATAGATTTAGATTGAGACATCTTTTACATAGGGAAATGGCCGTTCAGTACAACTTCTTTTCTTTGACAGTAATGGACCCACCTGGGGGTTTTTAGGCTCTAAAGAACAGCTGTTATTTCCAACCCTTTTTTTATTCTAATAAATAGTAAAGCAATGTATGAGTAGTCTATACTTTGGGGATGTTGGAAACGATCAGGAAAATAAATGCCAGCTGCAATTTTATAAGGTATGAACGCTTGTAAAAGGCTAGAAGCTTCTGCAGCTGAGAAAGTTAACCTCCAGTTTTAAGGCAGGCTAAGCTATTAAACATATAGGAATTAGCTTCACACACTCTTTTTCTAATAGACGTCACACATCATGTTCACCTCCATAATACTAAGCTAGTGATTTGGTGCTTAAGACACCAAATTTCCCAATAGGAGCCGTGCAGTGTGTCTCCAAGGGACATGTACTTTCTGGCTGTTAAAATCAACATGTACTTTGGAATTTTAACTCAGGGCCTGTTGCTCTCATTAATAAAAAGAAAAACAGTCCAAAATATTACACACTCCCCAGTAGAAGTACCATTATTACAAATTCAAAAAGATTTTTGCATATTCACATCTTGGCAGTTTAATACTTGTGGAAAAGGACCAGTACAGGCTCTACCACAGTGACAGGTATTTAAACAACAATGAAAAATATTCTCAAAACTAAGGGGATTTTAAGCAGTCAGTATTGTTTCGAAAGCAACTGAAACATTTCCAAAGCGCTTACTTTTCAGTTTAGTTTTATGAGCCAATGTAGACATTACTACATGTCTTTAGGGGCCACAAAAGCCATCTTCATTTGAATATAACATTCCTGGAGCTCTTGGCACTGTCTTCTAAAAAGCAAGCACCAAGCCCTACACTTCAAAGACAATTGCATGTTCTCCCACATATCGCTCACTCTCTTTCTACTCACATTGTACGTATGTCACGAGAGTTTTAAAAAGTTAGCTGCCACAAGTTTTGAAAAATGCCAGTGTTTAAAAATAGGTAATTGTGCTAAAGAATCAGAAGTTTAGCAGAACAGATTTAAGGATGTTAAACTGTTTGAAGTAACAAAGTAAAGTGTGAAAACACCATTCTTTGGTCTAGATAAAGCTGTTCCCTTCACATTAATTTTAACATTCCAATGGCTTTGAAAACTTTAAAATGTTGAAAATCACTAGGCAAAAACAAAACTATATATACATTTGGATGTATCACACAAAGGAACCTTTACAAAACAATGTGAACATCTTGACCAAGAGCTGATTAAAGATACTTAGTACCTTTAAGGGGGGAAAAAAGTTAGTGTCAAGTGTACAAATACAGAAATGAAATTATCCATGAAGAAATAACCTATTATCAGTCTATAAATATTACACCTTTCTGGTTTCCTTGCTCTATTGAGTTCACAAGTAAACATTAATTTTGACATGCTAAAGTTCCTAATGCTGGTAGAACAATTCCTGTACCTAGTACTACTATGACATTATGATTTGGTTGATGAGTAGGTAATGTCTGCTGCTTCCTGTTTCACAGATAAAGCTTCATTAACGGCCTCTTGATCACCTCCATCAGTCCCAAATTCAGGTCCTCCAGGTCTTTCTGAAACCTCAGCATCATCTTCCAATCCATTGTAAAATTCTTCAATCTCACTTTCATCCTCCATGGGTTCCTCTAAACTTGGGCTGTGACATGTTCCACTATCACTATTACTGCCACACGAACTGGAGGATAAGACGTCATCTTCCGAATCTGAATATACCTCAGCGCCATGAAAAATATAACGATTTGGTGGTAAAAACAGATATTGATTACCTGAAAAACAAACATAATAAAAGAATTATTTTCAGTTTTCTACAACTAAAATCATGGTCACCTGGACAGCCTGTAAGTGTACTTTTCGACTGTGCTGTATTCTATTACTAGATGTCTTAAGGATCATTACCACCTCTCATTACTGGTGTTCTCAGTTTTGGGTTCATAATTGTCAGATCACAGGCCTACATACCTGACTAGATTATAAACATAGGCAACTGTTTTTGCTTCAATTTCCTGATCAGGAAAGATGTAGAAAACTCTTCAGTACAGGTTATTTAAGCAAATCCTTCTAAAGAGGTTTTATGAGAATGAAATTGTGTATCCAGCATAGCCTCCATTAGGTACCCAATTCGTGTTCTTTAAATAGAAATGTCCTTAAGGCAACTACTATATTTTTATTTAACCTTTTCTTTACCTAGTTTAAACCTAAAGTGACAACTGTCCATCTGTCACCGCTGATCTCATGTGTGATCTGGGATGCTAGGTCACCGGGGAAGGATACTTTTCAATTCTCAGGTCCTACCACCCACCTCTTAAAGGGGACTCTGCATTTTTTCCAAGAGTCCTGCTGCACTACAGACTGAGCAACACTGATTTAGCACAGAACTTTTACCTTCCTTCCCTCACCCCCTTTCAAGTTTCTTATTTGTAGTGTAGTAATTCACCTAAGATGGTAAGTATGAGGTTCCTGACTTATTTGGCCTACTGTCTTCTATCCGAAAGAAAAGAATTTCTCAGTGCCACCTGGCAATTGAAATCTTTTGTGCTATGGACCACAATACAGTGTAGGTATATGCTTTTGAAGTCCCCACCCCCAACCCATAATAATTCCAGTGCCCCCCAGAGGCCAATAACTCAACTTTGGGAAAACTGGCATTTCTTCTCTTAATCCATGGACCCCAAGCCAAAAACTCTCTTTATAAGTCTATCTTAGAGCAACTATGTATGCGCTTCAAGTCTCTAACACTCCTAATCAACCAATTAGGATTAAGTTGGTCAAGTTGGGATAATTTCTTTTGTTTACATTATTAAAGTAAACGTAAAGGAAATTTGAAGTGTTTTCTACCCTCCAATTCAAAAGTAGTTCCTGTTTATTTTCACATCATTTTTTTTTATTGCACCATATCCAAGACCAATTCACAAAAGCTTGATTATTACATAACCTTACCTTATCTGGAGTAGCATATCACCTACCCAAGCAAGTGGCTATCAAACATTTTTGTACTGCATCATGACCCAGTACTCACCCCGAAAGAGCCTAATGGAAATAACTTTTTTAATGTTGATCTGAATTGATCTTAAAAGTTTACTTACAAAATAGATCACAAACTTATTTGAAAATCACTTCTTTTCCTTTATTGCGAGAATACACAATATTCAGTTAAGGCACTAGTTATTAATTTGCATGATTGGAGTAGGGAGTCTAGAGAAAGGACTTGAATGCCAGTTGTTAACACATCTAGCACTCATTTGAATCACTTCCACTTCACTTTTAAAGGATCCCAGGACACAGCTCTCTGGCACTTTTCCCCCCCCAGTAGTTATAGACCCATGCTCCTAAAAATGTTTGATTTTGCATTGGCCCCTACTAAGAATTAGATAACGTTTACCAAGCCTTCTTTGCAATCGTCAAGACAAATACAACATATGCTTTGTAAACGTTCCCACTTCTTTTTAGGCTTACCCTCAACTCAAATATGATTTTCAATTCTGTGAGGTAGGTGTTACTTCAACCCTATTTTCTAAATTAGGAAGTTGATGTGCACATGAGACAGCTCAGGTCTATCTGATTCTAAAATATAATACCAAAAAAATGTCCACTCCAGATTTAATCTTTCTTTCCTGGAGCAAAAATTTTGTTTAGCACATCTGTCAAAAAGATATTCAAAGATAGGTTAAATTTAGCACCTAGCTATTTGATTCCTGTTACCTATTTTAAATAATGTTTGTTTTAGTATTTTATGCATTTCTATTGAGGTCATGTTTTACTTTGTTACTGTTGTTTTTAAATGTTTTCCCGTATATGAAGTCCAGGATAGGTAAGTCTATGGAGATAGTAACTGAATTAACGATTCCTTGGTTCCAAGGGTGGTTGGGGGGAAACGGGGAGCTAATAACAATGAGTACAAGAACTAAGAAAATGTTCTGAACTGATTGTGGGGAAGATTCTACAACTTGTCCTGATGTGACCGAGCTACTGAATGTACGACAGAATTATATACCAGTAAAGTTTATAAATTTTTTTTTCTTTAATTCCCAGTATAAAAGGTACAACTTTTTTTTGGGGGGGGCATCACTGCTCTCCGGTGGTGGGAGTAGGAGGCCCAGCCCCACTGCTGGAATTGAACCTCTGTCCCAGTGGGCCACAGTCCCGCGCACAACCACTACGCCACCGGGGCTCAGCCCAAAAGGTACAACTTTCAATATATTCGTATGACCTAATTAACTTTCTATATATTTGTATTACCTAATTAAAAAATGTTAAGCTCTTGCATAAAGTACAATGCATCTATTGTAGATAGTTCTAAATTGTACTAATTTCAGCCCTTAATATTATATTCAAAATGGCACAGACAAGAGGGTACCCAAAAAAACAGCTGGTGTGATGTGAAGGAGCAGATCATTTGGAGTTTGTCCCATCAAGCCCGACTGCTAAGCTTGCAGTTGCGGTTCTGAAAAGATGGGATAGAAAGTGCAACAAAAAAGTCTTCATTTGTGGCAGACGGGATTGGTTTTGCCACTACAACGCACCTACTCACGCAGCCATCTCAGTGTGCTAGTTTTTTGGTAAAAAAGAAAAAAGCAGCATGCCTTTCTTGTCCACTCACAACTTATGTAACCTGACCTCGCTCCATGAAACCTCTTTTTGTTTCTACAAATGCAGAGGATCATGAAAGGAAAGTGATTTGATGAAGTAGAAGAGATGAATGCCAGCCATTCAAATAGATGAGTTTGAAAAATGTTTCCAAGAATGGAATGCAGATTTGAGAAATGTAATTAAATGTAATGGAGAGTACTTTGAAGGTGGTAAGGTTGTTTTATGAAGTAATTTTAAAACACAGCTTTGAAAAAAATTCCATTTTGGGACACCCCACCCCCCCCCAACATGCATTTATTTGGGGAAATAACTTTTTTCCAGAATTCAAAAGGATTCTTTATCCAAAAACATAATGAAGTGGTTGATTAACTAGTTATTAGTGTTTTATCCTACCAATACCTAACCCAAAAAATGGCTCAAGAGGTTAAATGTTATTAACAAAAGTAAAAAAATATATATCCAAGCTGAGCCCTGGTGGCGCAGTGGTTGTGTGTGAGGCTGCAGCCCACAGGGTTGATGGTTCAAATCCAGAAGCAGCTCTCCAGAAGTAAGGCTGGACTTCCTACTCCCACCAGGGCAGTGATGCAAAGGAAAAAAAAAAATATATATATATATATATATATATATACACACATATATACATATATATCCAATTTTCAATCTTTTAATTTATTTGCCACATTAGTGAAAACAAACATCCTAAGCTTTTCTTAGTGTTGCTTTGAAAAAATTTCCCTACTTTTAGCTCCAAATTGCTAAAATAGAGCTTCGAACTAGTTCTATCTGGAGCATCATGGCTGATGAAGCAAAACTGGAACAAGACCAAATCTGCAAAATGTGGTTGTATACCTGAAGGACAAATGGAACAGGAAAAATTATGGGTTGAAACCCTAGTAAGTCACTAGACAGCAACCAAATCTTTTGGGGTTTTTTGGCATCACTGCTCTCCGGTGGTGGGAGTAGGAGGCCCAGCCCCACTGCTAGAATTGAACTTCCGTCCCAGTGGGCCGCAGTCCCGCGCACAACCACTACGCCACCCGGGCTCAGCCTTGTTTTTAGTTTTTTTTGGCAACCAAATCTTTTGATTGGCAGTCAGAAATACCATTGTCTCAACACCAAGATAGCAGCAGCCAAAGCAACAGCTTTGAATGTCTGTCTCTTGCCAGTCCTGACAATAGTCTTATTTCTGCATCAGGGTTCTAAAAGGCCCTCGCTATGCGCTTCCTTTGAATCTGCTTTTCTAGTTTATTTGTCCTATAACCTATCCCATTCTAGTACACATAAATTCCTATCTGTCCTGGTTTCATTCTATCAGCTATCGTTGAAGTAATCCAAACTGGTTTGAAGCCCTGTTCTCAAGTACAGTGTTTTCTGCAAAGTCTTGCATAACCAACAGTAAAATACTTTTGCTTCACCCCTCAGCAGTACATCTACTAAAATAGTTTAACGCTCATCTCCTTTTAAAATGATACACAAACATAATATGATAGGTAAGTTTATTGTGTCAACCTGGTCAATGATCACGTGGGATTAAATAAAGGGTGGAGAGAGAAATGGTTTGGCAAGCCTCGCCTGTCATGTCTCTTGCTCTGTGATGATCAGACCATTGTGCAGCAGCCTTACCTTGTTCTGTGCCTCAATTTGCAAGCTTCACTATCTGTGGGACAACTAACCTGTGGACTGGGTTGCTGTAATTTGAAGTTCATTTATGACCTCCTTCACCACACTACCAGTTGACATGGCTGGAGCTGGGGACTGTCAGACCTGTCATCTGGCTGACTGTTGGTGACCTGCTCTGTGGTCAGTTACCCTGAATTGCTCTACAGAAGACTCTTTTTCCTTGACTTGCACATGGTAGTCCTCAAGACATGAAACTCATGTAACTCATGGGAGTGAGTTACAATGAGCCATTCGTACTGCTCTATAAATTAATTTTATTTGTTATATACCTATCTATATAAATATATATACAAAATCATGCATGTCCTGGTTTTATGAAAGTCTATAATCTTTGCATCTCTCGAATTTATAGTATCTAAATAAGAAAAAGGAACTCAAATCTTACATGCAATGAAAATTTACTTACCAGCAAATGATTACATGTCAAAAGGTCTACTCATTTTCCAACTATTAGTAAATGGAATGTTAACTTAAATGTTCCAAACTGGATAAAGTTGATATAATTAAAATGAAAGATGTGGATTTTCCTTTGCTTTTTTTAATTGCATTGATTAAATACTACTTTCCTTTATCATTCTTGGATTTAACCATTCTTCCCCAATGCTTAGTAATTATTAGTAATTGGTTATGATTGCCCAACGTGTTCCTGATACTCAGAAACAAGAGCGAGAATGTTTTCTATGTGACACAGCAAATGGCCCTGAGGGCCAAGAGCCCTGAGGACAGACAAGGATCAAGGTGTGCAACTTCCCTATCACACCCTTGGGCCTCAGTTTTCCCACCTGCAGCAGAGAAGTAATTCCTACCACACAAGGTTGAAACAATTGACACACAGCAAGCCCAGAGCTTAGCCATCATTTCTACTAGCTCAAGTTCACAGATAATGGCAGAGCATACAATTGTATTCTCAATCTAATGCTCATCTTCCCTTCTGGAGCAGCATGCAGAACAGACTGCATTATGCAAGACACTCACTAGTTTCTTTTCCTCTAGTATACATTATGGTCTCGTTTTTTTTTTTTTTTACACACATGTCCTTATTCAGCTGCCAAAAGCTAAATTGCCAATTTCTTGCAAATATTTTTCTGTAATAATTACACTTCCCAAATGGCTCAACACCCATTCTTACCATCAAGACGCTTACTAATCTGTTCCTTTGCAAGTCGAATGGGCCAGCATTTCCTTACTGTTTCAGCAACTGAAGTTCTTTCATTTTTCTCTCCAATACTGGAGCCAACATTCTTCACATCTGGATTCTCGAACTGTTCAGTAATACTTTCAATGTTCCTGGTAGAAATCTGTACTTCCTCTGATTTTTCTTCCATACATTCTTTTGATTCTGACACATTCGAATCAGTATGACTCTTAGTTGGGTCTAAAAGTGAAGAATCTGGGGGTGAAGTTCTTTCTGGTGAACTTGAGTCTTCTGAAATATTAAGAGGTGTGGGTGGCAATTCTGACAAATGAGCCAACTCCTTTTGTGTTCGTGGAGGTTTTTCAGTAACTTCTGAAAGTTTTACCGGATTGCAACAAAGTTTGGCATATTCACCACCTAGCCTATGACACAATTCATTAATTATGACATCACAGTCTCCAAGAAGCTCTACATCAAAATGCAAATGAGGCAAAGGTTCCCTATTAATTAATATCTGAGGCACATCATGGGGTATGGAACCTAAAAACAAGAGGAAAAGGAACTGTTAGAAAAAAGGATAATGAAAAAATAAATAAATAAAAAAGGATAATGAAGCAATCTAAGCAAGTAGCAATAAATGTGCAAAGATTTACCATAGCCTTTTATAAGAGCCCAGAAACGAAGTTATCAAAAGAAACTCTCCAAACTTAAGACATTAAACTTACCTAGTAAGCAAATGAATAGTTAAATCATCTTTTATGAAATTTTAGTCTCTGTCCTTATCACCTGATAAATACTTCTTCATTTTGTATTTAAACTTCATCATTTTTATAACGGGGATAATAAGAGCGGTATATTTTCCACCTGGCTGGCATAATTAGGGTCACGTCAGCATTACCGCCATTCTAATGAAGTAGCTCCTGCCATAACCAATGAAAGGACGCACTGGTGATTCACTCATAGTGGCCCTAGAAGACACAGTGGAACTTCTCCGTAATCCTTCCAAGATTGTAAATCTCTACAGGTGTAATCTCCTCATTTTTCTCCCCTAGAGCAGCTGATGAGGCTAAGCTCGTAAGCATGAGGTTAGGCCCAATGGACCACCAGGACTCCTTCCTGCACTATCTTCACGACTGGCATCATTTGAATCCATTGTTGCAAACACTGTGTGAATCTGGCATAGAGGATAAAAATTACACACATCTATTCTAGCTATAGAAGCCCTAGTAGTATACTGGTTATGCTTTGGGTTGCTAATCGAACAGTCAGTAGTTTGAACCCACGGGAAAAAGAAGTTTTCTACTCCCCATTTGATTGTTAGTGTGGGAATCTAGTATTTGTTAGGGGGTGGGTATTCTTTTTCTTTTCTCACTTTGGAGAACATATCTGATCAATAAACTGTATTTTTCTCTCCCTAGTTTTTACATTAGCAGAAGAGTGAAGCAGCTGTTTAAGAAATGTTCTTTTGGCTGAGCCCCCGTGGCGTAGTGGTTGTGTGCGGGACTGCAGCCCACTAGGATGGAGGTTCGATTCCAGTTCCACGGAGCAAAGGCTGGGCCTCCTATTCCCACCACCTGAGGGCAGTGATGCCCCAAAACAAAAACAAAACAAAAAAACCCAAGAAATGTTCTTTTGGGCTGAGCCCCGGTGGCGTAGTGGTTGTGCGCAGGACGGCGGCCCACTGGGATGGAGGTTCGATTCCAGCTCCATGGAGCAAAGGCTGGACCTCCTACTCCTACCACCTGAGGGCAGAGATGCCCCCCCACCCCCAAAAAAAATGTTTTGAAAAAAGGAACTTAAGTTGTATTTGGACCTTTTTATAGACACATGAGGGTGATCTAGACCCATAGCCATCACTATGGCATGGAATGGCTGTTACTCCTGTAAGAATTAAAGGGACCAGATTTTAACATTGGTAAAGTGGGTCACTATTGACCAGAGGGGGAATATTCCCTTTCCATTCTCCCGCTGTTCCCTAGCTTGTCAAGCATTCTTTCCAAAAATCAGGACTTTTTTTTTTCTTTGGCATCACTGCTCTCCGGTGGTGGGAGTAGGAGGCCCAGCCCTACTGCTGGAATTGAACCACCGTCCCAGTGGGCCGCAGTCCCGCGCACAACCACTACGCCACCGGGGCTCAGCCCCAAACTCAGGACTTTTTAAAAATGCTGCAGGACGTGGGAAAATTTGTTTAAAATCAGGACTGTCGCGCCCAAAGCGGACGTCTGGTCATTTTAGTAAGAATCTGCCAATCCATGCAATCAAGATGTATTAAAAATTACTGGTGATTGAAATGCAAAAATTAAGAGTGAAAGAAAGATCAAACCAACCTCTAGTGAGTCTATCTGACTTCAGCAATCTCCAGAACTGCTTCCTAGGACTTCTGAGGCCGTACACCCCAACGGGAGTAGACAGCCTTAGCTTTCTCCCTCAGAGCAGCGGGTGGTTTCTAGCTACTAATTGTGCAGCTAACAGCCCAGTGTGTAACCCACTATCCTACCAGGGCTCCTTGAAGATGCCCGGGGATTTAGAAACTAACCAGCAAGGGTTTAACTGCCTAAAGGAAACTGGAGGTGAAGTTCCCACTGAGGTTAGCAGTCTACAAGACAATTGGGACTTGTAACTTTTTGTAATACAGCAGATACAATTTGTAAAAAAAAGAATGTACCAATCACTTTGAGCCTCTAAATACCACCCTTTGTAAGTGCATTACTCATCTACCATCTATTCATTTGAACTTAATAAACTCTGAAACCAAGTAAAGTTGAAAGTTAACAACTCCTTTCTAGGAATTCAATCTGCCAAAATGCATTCAACTTGTTTTTCATAACTAACTCCTATCACATTAAAACTATTTCCCTCACAGTAGGCCCAGGATGAGGCAGTTAGGGTACAGTGTAGCAATGATGAAACACAATGTTCCTCTAATTATTGAATACTTCTCCCCACCTCTCCCCTCCCCCCACTATCATTCATGATCCCAGTTTCTACCTTATAAATCTGGCTGGACCAGAGTATGTACACTGGTACAGATAGGAACCGCAAACACAGGGAATCCAGGCCAGAAGAACCCCTTAGGGCAGGTGGTGAGAGGGGTGATAATGGGAGAGTGAAGGGAAGGTAGGATAGAAAGAACAGATTCCAAGGATCTACATATGGCCACCCTGGGGGATGGACAGCAGAGAACTGAGTGAACTGAGAACTGAGTGAGGGAAGATGTCGGATGGTGTAAAACATATCAAAATAATAGTAATTTATAAATTATCAGGGGCTCGGGGAACGTAGGGGGAAAATCAGCAGATACCAAGGGCTCAAGTGGAAAGCAAGTGTTTTGAGAACGATGAGGGAAACAAATGTACAAAAGGGCTTTACACAACAGATGTACATATGGATTATGATAAGAGTTGTATGAGACCCCAATAAAATGATTAAAAAGTATGTATTTCCAGGGCTGAGCCCGGGTGGCATAGTGGTTGTGCGCGGGCCTGCGGCCCACTGGGTTGGAGGTTCAAATCCAGCAGCAGCTCTCTAGGAGCAAGAATGGGCCTCCTACTCCCACCACCAGAGGGCAGTGATGGTTCCCCCCACAAAAAAAACAAAAGTATATATTTCCATTAAAAATATAAAGTGAACTGTTTGCTTTTCATGTAAATTAGACCCAGCTACTATTTAACTTAGATATTCTCCCAGTCCAAGGGTCAGAAGGGCAATGCCACCTAAAAATTAAAACTTAGCTCTGCATAACTCTTTAACCTGAAGCAGGAAAGGTTTACCGGAGTCTAGTGTATAGCAATTGTCTTACAACGCATGGCATCTAAGACAGAAACATTCTCCAAACACCATCACCAACTTACTTGGAATTAGTGCTACTGGTCTTACTTTCAGGGAAGACCCGATAACAATGAGGAGATCAACTTCATCTTTGTCATACTTCATGGCTCTATGAAACTGTTCTGGTAAATTCTCACCAAAAAAGACAATCTCTGGTTTCATGATAGCAAGTGGTTCATCAGCTGGGCACCTAGGACATCGAGGAACCACCTGCATTTTATATTGCAGATTTTGAAAGGGAAAGAGAAAAAAAGAAAGCCCAAATGGATTTAGTCCACATTTCCCAAGTATGCATTTCTAATTATCCAAGAAAACAAACAGAAAAGTTAAATAAGTTAACCAAAAAACACCCAAACTCACTGCCATAGTGTCGATGCCAGCCCATGACAACCCTATAAAACTGCCCTTGTGGGTCCAAAAACCATACATGACTATAACTCTACTTTTAAGAAATCTAGTATCGTTCCATAGTTCAATCGTATCCAGCAACAATGTACAATTGCTACTACAATCTGTTTCCAAACATTGTTTTTCTGCATGGACTCCTTGACATTGTCTCCTCTTCACCCCTGTCCACCACTTAACTCCCCCCACCTCCCCAAACCCTTATTCTACTTGCTGTCTCTATCGGTTCATCAGTCTTGGGGTTTCATAGATCAAAAAATGTAAAAACATGTAAGATAACTTCATGAGGGTGACTTCCAATGGCATAACACCTTTAAGAAACACTCTAATATGGACAAGCAAAAACCAATCACAACAGTACAGACCAAAGACAATTTAGGAAACCAGATGAGGTCCAGCATGCATCGCGGGGGCAGAAAGCTAATGACAGGACGATAACTGTTTATGGGAGTAGAAAGCACCATCTTTCTCAGAGCAGCAGCAGACAGTTTCGAACTGCTGGCTGTGTAATCAGAAACCCAACTACACAGCCAAGTGGCCACAAAGGGAAAGAGAAGGGAAAATTACATACAAAGATATAGGTATCATACAATGAAGTATTAGGTCACTGTTTAAGTTCTGTATAAAACTAATACATTTGATATTCTAAAGTCTAAGTCTCTCCATATCTAAATATAGAAAAATGTTTATGGAAAAAAAATATTTCTTTAAATTGCCCTTGTGTTCTGATGTAAAAGGTGTATACAAGTTGGTCTTAACATCGATGAAAATAAACACTTTACAAATAAGTTGATAAAATACAATTATTTCATTGTAACATAATAACCTTATCATGATTAAATATCATTACACATGCATGCAGCTAAGTATAATGACTTTTTCTATCATTATTTATTAACCCAAACAAAGGGGCTCCAAACAGTCCATGAAAAGAAATTAAGGGGAACTTTTCCATGAACTATTTGAAGTACCTTGTCCTTCCAGAGGAGCCTGGTGGCCTAAGTGGTTATGAGTTGCACTGCTAACCACAAGGTCAGTAGTTCAAAACTACCAGCTGCTGCAGGGTAGAAGACAAAGCATTCTGCTGCCATCAAGAGTTACAGTCTCGGGCTGAGCCCCGGTGGTGTAGTGGTTGTGCGCGGGACTGCGGCCCACTGGGATGGAGATTCAGTTCCAGCTGTGGGGCTGAGCCTCCTACTCCCACCACCAGAGAGCAGTGATGCCCCAAAAAAACAAACAACAACAAAAAAAGAGTTACAGTCTCAGAATCCCAGGGTAGAAAGTGAAGGTCTACCTTGTCCAAGAAGTTCACTACGAGTCAGCGTTAGGATCAACTTGATGGTATTGAGTTTGGTTTTGGGTGTATCTTCCTATATGTTTTCAGTGAACATATATGAAATTCCTTAAGTGTCTTAAAGCAGTCACACAACTAATTTAAAGTTCTAATCTAACAGGCACTAAAAAAGTAAAGCTAAAAAAAACAACATATTTGCTTATGTGATTGCTTTCTGTGTTCAGACTTGGGTCATAAGAAAACAATTATTATTAATTTGAGAGAGATTACTTCAGAGCAATGATTTCTAGTTGGGTATGAAAAAATTCTTGTGTATTTTACTGGGGTTCCTAAATACTAATAACTTTCTTCAGGGGTTTTTCTGTATCACAGGAATACTAAAAAAGACTAGATCAGAGTAGGCATAATTGTTAAAATATAGGTGATAAATTTACCTGATTAAAAATATCCCCTCGTACAGCTTCACAGTCAACTTTATATTTACAAATCAGGCAAGATGCTGTTGCAAAGGATCCTGAAAACCACAAGTATATATTTGCTTTTATTAGAGTAGTTCCGTTTCTTAAACATATTACACAATACAAACTCTGACACCAGGAAAGCTTCATGGTTAAGAGAGACAACTCCAACAAGAGAGTCAAGGGGATGATGTCAAAAAATAAAACTCCACAAAATAAAGAACCAAATCATGAATTGCTGGGACGGAAGGTAATGATGCTACTCTTAAAAAATAAACTAGGGCTGAGCCCCGGTGGCGTAGTGGTTGTGCGCGGGACTGCGGCCCACTGGGACGGAGGTTCAATTCTAGCAGTGGGGCTGGGCCTCCTACTCCCACCACCGGAGAGCAGCGATGCCCCCCCCCCCAAAAAAAAAACATAAAAAAAATAAACTAGCTGAGCCCTGGTGGCGCAGTGGTTGTGTGCAGGCCTGCGGCCCACAGGGTTGACAGTTCGAATCCAGCAGCAGCTCTCCAGGAGCAAGGCTGAGCCTCCTACTCCCACCAGGACAGTGATGTGAGGAAAAAAAAAAATGAGATAGAAAAAATAAATTCCTTTGTTCATTACTTGTGCTTTAGGAACATTTTTATTTAGGTATTTAAGAAAATTGATAATAAACTATTCATACTATAGACTAAAATACTTCTAAATTTAAAATTTTTATTAATCGAAATTACAAAAGGATACCCCTCAAAAAACCAGAATTACACTGGGTGAAGCAGAGTGTTCACAGTACACATTTTTCCTGGTAAGTGAGCATCAAGCAACTCTGAGTTAGTGCATCAAGTGGCATTGAATGGGAAGGTTCTCAATGGTCACTGGATTTTTATGTAAAAGCAGTTTCAATCCAACCTCATTTTTAGTGATGGGCAATTTAAAGAGAATAGCATGTGGCTGTGAAAGTTTGTTTCCTGCTTGGGAAAAATACCACAAAACTGTTGTGATGTTTAATCTTTAAAAAAGGTGAAATGTCAATTGATAATAAACTTTGTTCTTGACATTCATCAAACAGAGGAAAATACCGACTTGGAGTGCATCTAGAGTTTGTTCCAGCAAGTCAAACTGTTACTATCAAGCTCTCTATTTAGAGGTTCTAAAAAGATGGCATTAACAGCGTGTGACGAAAAGACCTAATATGTGATAGACAGGGGACTGGTTTTGCCACTAGAACAATGCACCTGTCGTGCCCTGTACACCTTACTCACCTGACTTCGCTCCATGTGACTTTTTGTTTCCATGAATGAAGCAGGATGTGAAAGGACAGCGATTTGACAATGTAGAAGAGGTGAAGAAAAAAAATAAAGTGCTGTCACCATCCACAAAGAGGAGTTTGAAAAATGTTTCCAATGGAATCGTAGATTTGACAAATGTATTGAGTGTAACAGACAGTACGTTGAAGGTGATATGGTTGTGTTTTTGTTTTGTTTTTTTAATGGGACCAATAATGAGATTTAGTGATACCAGGAGGGTAAGGTTAAAGGTGGGGGAGAAAAGGGAACCAATCACAATGATCTACATATAACCTCCTCCCTGAGGGACAACAGAAAAGTGAGTGAAGGGAGACATCAGTAGACATAAAAAAAATAAGGAGCCGATACCAAGGGTTAAGTAGAAAGCAAATGTTTTGAGAATGATGATAACAACAAATGTACAAATGTGTTTGACACAATGGATGGATGTATGGGTTGTGACAAGAGTTGTATGATCCTCAATAAAATGATTTTATTTTTAAGTGTTAAGTCATAGCTTTAGGGGGAAGAAAATTCCAGTTTTGTTTGGATACACCCTCGTATATAGTTTCTTTGGTTTTATAAACTGAAGATGTCCTGTTTCTTCATACATAACTGGTATCAGAAAGGTTATTTAAAAGGATTTATTGGCATGTCATGGGAATCCCTCTTAACATTATAAAGTACATTAGTATTTGATACTTCATACAATTAAGTATCATAACCTAGATTTCTTATTTCACTTTTTGGCATTTTCCTTTTCTTAGGTCATCTGCAGTTAATCAGCTGATGTGATCAAATAATAATGCTTAATTTCTAGTCATGTAATCCTGGATGGCAGTCACCTAATGAAATAAACAACAGGAAACAATTCTAAAGTTTACTGACCATGACACTGAATTATCCTTTGGATTCCTGCAACCTGCTCCAGTGTATCTATGTTCTGAGTATAGTTGCGAAGTAGCTTTCCTTCTTTATCTGACAAAGCTATAAATTTGTGACAGAGAGATGGCTGGAATTGTCCAGGATATATTTCCTGTGTAAGACAAAAGGTAAAAATAAAATGTTTAAAGAAGTAAATGAAGCAATGTAAATTGCATGTTAAATAAACTTGGTGATCCAATAAAAATTACCAATGATAATCACTTGTATAATTTTTAAAACTACAATAAAAGTATTTTATAAACATCTAGATGGATGCAACAGGTTTGCATAGAAGAAATGTTCCTCTCTTATGTATAAAACTCAGGATAGTGAATTTGGCCCCTTGAAGGTTATGGTCTATGCATAAATAACCCTAACATGTTAATATGTATTTTAAAAGTCAGAAGTACATACTTCAAGAGTTATGTAACTTTTGCTGGCTGCAAGTTCTTTGTTTTTTAAATGAAAACAGTGGAAACTGAAAATTATAGATATTAGAGACTTTTAAACTTAAGACACTGTCAACATAAGAATATTAAAAATATATCTTTTTTGATTCATCATTCATTGTAAATATCAACCTGTTGGAAGTTCAAAGCTGAAGTTTTAATTCCTTACCAAAATTGTTTCCTTCCAATGCACAGGCACATACTGGTATAGCTTAGAGTTGCTCATGAATGCTGAGTTGCTGGATTTTGTGTGTGTGTTTTTTCCCCCCAAATAATGCTTCAATGTTGTTTCTTCTTTAAAAACTAAGAGTTCAGATATACACATGGCAAAAAGATCAGAGAAAAGGTATCAATTTTGATTCTCTCAACTTTTGACAGTGTTCTTTTATTAAATTTCATTTATTAAGTGACTATGGCAAAGGAAGTTTCTTCTCTACTTTTTTATCTAAAGTAGCACTGCTATCTACTTACTTCCTTACCATTTATGACATTCCATCTATTAAAATGCCAGCAAAAAACTAGATACAACCATTATGTCCATTAAAAAGGGACGGGCTGGTTGTATAAATATGGTACCATTCATAACAGAATATGCAGCCACTAAAAAAGTATGGAGGATATTTGGATGTACTGACCTGGAAATACAAGCTAATCATCAGTGTTCAGGTCTGTTTTTGTCATTTAATAAAAAAAAGCTATAATAAAAAAATTTATATGTACATGTATATAGCTATGTCCAAAAGTAAATCAAATAAAAGAAATCAACAGCTCTAAACAGAGGTGAGGGAATTAAAAATCTGAGCAATAGCTGCTCTCACTTCTTTAATATTTTTTATTTTTTTTAAGCATTTTTTTACCTACCTCCCAGAAAGATGTTTTTGGTAAAATATTAAATAAGCAAATCCCAGATACTTTCATAGCCTACTTTACAATTTAAGAACTAGTTCACATAGGAAGAAGTAACCATAAAGAGCTTCTAAAAAGCCAGAGCTTATAGGAAACAAAGTTACAGGAGATGAATCATTCCTACCATACGTCTATTTTCGATTACTTGGTTTGTGCGAGGAAACCGTGATGTCATGGGGGGTTCTACATTGGGCTGTTTACTACAAGGTCAGCAGTTTGAAGCCAGCAGCCACTCCTCAGGAAAAAATTGATAAAAACTTTCTATTCCCATAGATTTATAGTCTCAGAAGTAGATTTATAGACTCAACAGGGACAGTGTTACCACTCGCCTTGAGTTTGGTGTTTGGTTTGGATTGGTGCTTTACTAACGACTGCATGACTTTGAAATGCTTTGCTCGACAGTGAGAGGAGAAGGTAAGAAGCACAAAGATGTGTGCGATACTAGTCAGCTCTATACTTGTTTCCCACAATTCAAGGTGGTTTCAACCCTTAATGAAAACCAGAAACCAAGCCTTGCACTCAGGGATAATTTCTGAAGGTCTTTGTTTTGTTTTAAAACTTACAATTTATGTGCTAGAACCTAAGTCATTGGAGTTTTAACTTTGTTTACTGTCTTTCAAATATAAAATGAACCATGTCTGCTTTGGATTTAAATACAGTGTTAAAAATTCTTTAAGGGTTATGGTCTGAAACAATGAGTCAGAAAATTACCTTGGAAGGTCTTAATAGAAACCTAAAAATCAAAAGGCTGGCGATACAACTGTTGAATAAGATAATTCAAGTTGGAACCAGTATCTATGGTACTAAGACAGAAGACTTGCTAGCCAGTTCTGAACATAGTAAAACCCTTAAAAAAAAAATCACATCTTTATAAGTGGGGAAAAATCAGGTTTCAATGGCTTGGAAAACTTGCCACCTTGTTTCTACACTCAAATGTGTCCAGAAACACACAAACAACCCAGGAATTGAATACAGGCAACCAGAAAGGTCAAAAACCTAAGCCTGGGAATTATCTGCCACAGTAAACTTTCATGTAGAAAGAACAGCTTTCTTCTGGAGATACTATTTACACTTATCTTCCTGAGATTTCTAATAATGTGACAGGGATGCTACTGTAGTTCTCAAAACTTAAAAGTTTTAGAGAGCTGCCATTGTTTAGAACTATTCATCCTCCTCCTCCAACACAGCAGGCCTTAACACATCTTACTTTCATCTAAACTGTCCATGCTGCCAAAAGAGAAGTGAAACAGTTTAAGATAATCGCTTATCTTTTCTTAGATCCCACAAAACCACCACACTTCAATACACCACTTATTCACTGCCTAATCAAACTCAATGCTGACAAATATGTTAGTTACCTGAAAAAAAAATCCAATTTCATTTTTCAAAAAAAACTAGTGCCCTTAGGGGTTAGGCAAGTTTTTTCTGTATAGGATGAGATAATAAATATGTTAGGCTTTGTAGGCCACATTATTTCCATCATATGACAGCATAAAAGCAGCCATTGACCAGTTCATAAAAAACTTTACTTATGGACACTGACAAAATTTCCCACAGTGTCCACATGTTCCTCCAACCATTCAGAAATGCATTAACTCATGGGTTATACAAATACAGGTAGATTGCTTTTAAGACAAAGGTCATAGTTTGCAAACTTCATTAACAGAATTTCACTAACCAAGCTATTTGTTATCACTTAATGAACTTTCAGCATGCACTAGCCCTAACACATGCTCTTATCATAAAGCTGTCAACCAATCTGAGGGATTTTTATAAAAGGGTTGTCAAAAATAATATAACATAGACTCGATATGGCTCTCAAAGAAGGCCACAAACATTATTTACTATCTGATTCTTTACAGAAAAGGTTTGGTTTTAATTTTTCTAATTATGCAAAAAATTTAGTTGTCAAAAGTCACAGGACTATGTAAAGTAGCAGAGCTATCATTCAATGCTGGTTAATACTGCCAGGAACACCTAGCTTCTTAATTTTTCATTCTTTCGCACCTCAAATCTTCTATTTTCTTTTAGACAAACACCATTTCTATTTTAGTACGATAGAACTAGACCATTAAACAAACAGATGTGTTTTGCCTATCTCCAGGGGCATTTTTTCTTTTTAAGTTAATACTTAGATCATTTCATTCCATGATACAACCATGAGAAGCAGAATTGTACAACTGCTACCACAGTTTCCAGACATTCTTTTTAATCCTGGACTCTTTGACATCGGTTCCCCTTTACATCCTGCCCTCACCAGCACTGTGCCCTCCACCCCCCAAACACTTATTCTACTTACTGTCCCTATAGGTTCTCCAGGGACTTTTAATTTCAATCTGCCACTAATAAAAAATTACAGAATTTTTCCATGAATGTTTTGAAGCCCCTTCATGTATCCACAACATATAAACTCTCCCCAAGTTACAATTAACTTACAAACAACTAATTGTCTGTTGAGTTGCAGTATTGTGATACAAGAAGCTATGTCACTGGTATTTCAAATGCCAGCCGGGTTAACAGGTTTCAGCGGAGCTTCCAGATTAGAACTCGGCTCCCCATTTTGGAGGGAGGAGTCATAAAAACCTTATGCATAGCTTTGAAACTGATAGCTACTTACTATTTAATGTTATAAAAACTTGCCCTCATTTATAATCAAACCTCTTCTTGCTTTCAACAAAATATCACCTTCACTTGTTCATATAGCTTGTTAGCAGAGAAGCCTTGTGGATTCCAATTCATACCAATCCCAGAACTATTTCTTAGTTTTTGAGAGAATACATTTTTATGAAACCAGCCTCAGCCTCATATTCCTCCCATGGAGTGGCCAGGGATTTGAACTGCTGACCCTGTGGTTGGCAGTCTCATTTAACCCATGGCAGCACCAGAGGTCCTTTTTTGCACTAACAATAACAAAACAACCAAATTCACTCTGTCATAGGATTGTTTCCAACTCAGTGTCCCTACTGGACAGAGCAGAACTGCCCCATGTGGTTGTTCTGACTAGAAAACTATCTTTCTTCCACAGAACAACAGTGGTTTTGAACTAATCTTGTAATTAGCAGCTCAATGTGTAACCACTAAGCTAAATTAAAAATGACTCACCTACAAATTCCACATTAAGACACAGGTAAGGATCTCCTTCATAACCTGAGGACGGGAGGTTCCTAGACATAGTCAACAACGCATGGGATTGATTTTCAGAGGTAAGGGTTGGAACGCTAGCCTCAGTCATCAACTTGTGAAATCCAGTTCACGATGTTAACGTTCTAGATAATAGGTTCCAAATTTATTGGCCTACTAAATATTTTCAGAAAAATAATTACTCAGCTCCCCCTTGGTAATTAACAACTTTTTAAAAAGTCCCCATAGGGGCTGAGCCCCGGTGGCGTAGTGGTTGTGCGCGGGACTGCGGCCCACTGGGATGGAGGTTCGATTCCAGCTCCACAGGGGCAAAGGCTGGGGCCTCCTACTCCCACCACCTGAGAGCAATGATGCCTAAAAAAAATAAAATAAATAAAAAAGTCCCCATAACCCAAGATAAAGTGGAGATACTTGTTTTTGCAGCCCACCAGGGGACACACTTCTCTATATCCTAGCTTAGTGAGTAAAATGTCTAGGGTCTTAAAAGCTTACCAACAGTAATTTAAGAAACAACTACTGTTTTCACATAAAGCAAAGGAGAAAGGCAAGTAAAAGCTCAAAAAGAAACTAGTCTACAGGACTTAATAGTCCATATAAACCAGCCTCTTAAAGTCTTAGACCAGAAGAACTAAATGGTGCCCGGCCATCATTACTGACTTTCTGTCCAGGGGCATAATAATTCCCCCATAGATAATGGAAGAAAATTATAGAGTGGAACTCAAATTTCTACAAGAGGTGAGACTATAGGGTCAATAGGGACTGTAAGAACTTTCAAAACTCATGCCCCAATAAAATTTTTGAACATGAAATTCAAGCTAGAACAGGCTATCAAAAAGCTTGTGCAAATATTTCATTAACTTCTAATTCCATTTTTCAGTGAACTTTTGGAATTGAAGCCCCCTTAAATTTCTCTAAGTCATATTTCAACCAGGTAAAAGATTGGCTTATAAAATAAACCATAGCACCTTAAGAGTGATGTGCTCCTTAAACAATTAATTACCTGAAACCAAATGGTCAACATTTGCCCAAAAGTAAAAATGAGAAGGAAAGGAAGCAGAACAAACAATGAAAATAATGAGATTCTGACCAGTTGGGAAACTTGTAATAAATTGAAAAAAATTTGCATTAAAATTATTAAACGGAAAGCAATTTGCTATCTCACTTTCATAATAAAAATTGCATAATGCTCTCTCATTAATTAAAAGTACAGGGGAGGGGTAATTTTTAAAAAAGCACAATGTTCTCACAACTACATATGAAAAACAAAAATATCCCAACTGGAAAAAATTGGCAAAGAACAAACATTCAATTCAAAGACAGCCAGGTGACTATACACACAGAACTAATAACACTGTCATGAAGAGATGTTAATTTTTCACCTGATAAGTTGATAGTTTCAAAAAGTATGTCAAAAACAACCTAGATAGCAATCATTTGGGGACCGATTGAGCACATCATGGTAGAACTATAAGACACAAGACTTAAAAAAAAAATTTTTAATTAAGTATATATTAATTACATGCCATTATGAAACTAAGAATATCAAGTGGAGGAAAAACCAACATGCGAGAACAGTGTGTTCTTCCTAATCTTTTGCTGTTGTTAAGTATAGTTAAAATCTGACACTACCCTAAGCACACACACAAAAAGGTATACTCAAGTTTCTTGTTCTGAAAAGATGCTCAAGAAACCAGTTTACCCACATTAACTCTGGAGAGCTTAGAGGCAGGAAAAATTAAAGGGAGATACAGATTTTCTATGATTTTCATTGTCTGATTTTCTTAAATCTGTCAGTCATACACCCCATATACAATACTATTTTTGTGCTAATCATGGATTTTGTTAGTTTGATTTTTTGCGTGTTGTGGCGATGATTTAGCAAAGACCATTGGAACCATGCCTAACCTCCTCCTTGCTACACAAGGGGAAATGAGAATCCAGCTCCTCATCTGCTCAAGGATAGGTTCTATGAGGCAGAGGCCAGTCATGCCTCACCCTCCATCCTCCTTACCCTGTTCTTACGCCAACCATCCCTCCCACCTCCAAGGAACTCTAATCCATTACAATGGACCCACAGGCCATACTTAAAACTATGGATTTTCTAAAGAGAAGTTAACAGATTACAACAAATCAAGATCAGAAAACATTTTAAGGATACAAAATTTTATCCAAAGCAGTACATTTTCTGGGCTATACCAGCAGGCTGTCTTTCTCTGGTCCCTGCTAGGCCCAGTGTTACAAAGCTCCTACGGCACTAATAAATTCCAAATGAGCACCCCAATTCCAAGCCAACCTCCTGCCCTGTTTTCATGGTTTCAGTGCTCAACTGAGGTCTCTGGGGCCTCTCCCATTTCAGGCAGAAGTCTATCAAGTGCTCCCACTAGTGGCTCACTCATCTTTCGTGACAAACCTGGGATTCTCTGATCTGGTCTGAGAGACAGCTTAGTGCAATGGTTCTCAACCTTCCTAATGCTGTGACCCTTTCACATAGATCCTCATGTTGTGATGACCCCCAACCATAAAATTACTTACACTGTTACTTCATAACTGAATCACAATGAAAATATCTGACATGCAGACTGTATTTCCAGGTATAAATTGAACATAATTAAAGCATAGTGATTAATCACAACGCAATATGTAATTACAGATTGTGAAATATTCACGTGGAATGGTAAAACTAACCAATCCCCAAATTTGACTCCTCTACACCTTTCTTGCACAAAAGGGAATTAACCTATGGATACAAGAGTCATACCAAGCAATTTCACTTCCCTGCAAGAGACTGGTAGGGCACCAAGGACACACCTTTCCAATAGCTTATTCTAGGTTCAATGTTTTCAAGGTGGCAGTAAGACAATACTTAATTAACCAGCCAGGAACATACTGTATATACTCAAGTATAAGCCAACCTGAATATCAGCCGAGGTCCCTAATTTTACCACCAAAATTGCATTAAAAATGTGCTGGAAAGGGCTGAGCCCCGGTGGTGTAGTGGTTGTGCGCGGGACTGTGGCCCACTGGGATGGAGGTTCGATTCCAGCTCCACAGAGCAAAGGCTGGGGCCTCCTACTCCCACCACCTGAGGGCAGTGATGCCCAAAACAAAACAAACAAACAAAAATGTGCTGGGAAACTCAGATTACACACAAGTATACATGGTCTTAGGAACTAAGTGCAAACAACAATATTTACATGGACCCCATCCTCCATTCAAGGAGGATCTTTTATCTTCATTATTTCTCCCTAAGTTTCTCCTGTTATTATTGTTAAACCCAAATTACCTCATATTACCTCTCCTATACACTGTAAAGGTTTTCTGTACTACTTAAGTAACTAGCAGCTTTCTTTTCCTCAGTTTCCACTGTAAAAATTTAAATATTGACAAAAAATATATGAATAGCAATTATAAGGTTTACTGAGCTCTGACCATAAGGGGAACTGTAAACTTTTGATGGGAGTAAAAAGCCCAGTTTTTCTTCCTCAGAGAAACTGCTGGTTTCATATAGTTAGCAGCCCAACGAGAAACTACTATACCACCAGAGCGCCTCCATTTAAACTGTTAGTATGTCTCACATACTAACTTTTTTCTTTTCAACTTTTCACTGTGAACTGAGGTAAAAATCAATAGGAAATCCAGTCCTCCAATCACAGCTCGGAAACCTTGCCTCATCTCATTGGTTGCAATCCCCACCATGGCAAATCTCATTTCTTCCCTGCATTTCCTGATTTGAGCCCTCCCCTTTCCTCCCCTTCTGAACTTTGTCCTTGAATAAATGCTGCACTTCTGTTATCAAATCACAGGGTGTGCACACCTACCAATATTGTTATTTGCCTGTATACACCTGTCCCTTGAGTGGCTGAAAATTGAGCCATGGAAGTGAGTTCACTCCTAGACCTAAAGGATGACCAAGGACCACAGTCTGAAGGTTCCATCAGCCCCTATTCAACCAGTGGAAAGACGGGTCTTATTTTTCAAGTGTCAAAACAATACATAGAAAACTGCTTGAAGGGGCTGTGCCCCCGTGGCATAAGTGGTTGAATGGGGGACTGTGGCACGCAGGCTTGGCGGTTCAAATCCGGCAGCTCTCAGGAGCAGTGCTGGGTAGCGCTCACGACCACCAGAGGCAGTAAAGCGCCGCCCCCTCCAAAAAAAAAAAAAAAAAGAAAACTGCTTGAAGAAAAATTCAAAAACCAAGTAATAAACCCACATTATTCCCACAAGTTAATCCCAACTAGTAGCAACCGTATACAGTGTTTCCAGTGCTGTAAATCTTTACAGGAGCAAGAACCTCATTTGTCCCATCCAGAATACCGAGTAGCTGGTGGATTTAAATCAACCTGAAACCTAGCCCTACCACCACCAGAGGCTCTAAAAGAAAAGTTTAGTCTACTTAAGTAAATGTTCATAGGCTAACAAAAAATTATGACTCTAACTTTGTGAATGAGCATGTATTGAAAGTTCTGCCCTATCATCAATCCCTATTGTTTGCATAAATGTCCAGTCATAGTCTAATCTGTACAAGTCAATAATTCATGTATTCAGGTTTGAAAAGTCAACCCACCTATACTTGTTTAACTTCCTTTCTCAACATTATTTTAAATTGTATACCACTGGCTAAATTAATGACACACTATCAATAAAATTACCTTATTTCCCAATACTGAGGACACATGGCTGGGAAGTAGTGCGGTCTGAACTTCCCACAGTGGGGCAAACCAAGATGGGAACATAACATCGGCAACCGGAGCAAAGCAAAGCCACAAAGCCCCTAAAAAGCTTCAATAATAAACTTTCAGACTAGGAGAGGCAGCTCCTGGGTTTCCTCCAGGGCCAGTGGGGAGACAGATATAAACCTGGAATGATGTACTTTTTTCTTGTCTTTTCCAATTTTTTGTTTTCTTTCTGTTCAGTCTTTGACATTGCTAGTTTGCCTACTTATATATGACAGGCATGGGAAGCAAGCTTGAGGTAAAAGCAACAGGACCAATAGCCCCAGAAGGACTTGGGGTTAGGTGACAGGGGAAGGGTGCCGTAAGCAAACAACACCATAGACGGAAATAACTAGGAGATTAAAAATCAACAAGGAGTATAGTAGAGGGTGTTGGAGCAACAGCGATCTAGCTGAGAGGAGCTACTAAAAGGTAGGGTGAATGTGATGGCGTGTAGTAGGAAGGTAAGAGCAAACAGAGAAATCATCTAGGAAGCAAAGCTATGGATAAAAGTAAAAGCATAGGTGTACTTATGTAAATACATTAATACATAAAAATAGGAGGTAGTGGCCTGTGTACATATATTTATATGGCAATACACTGAAGCAGTGGGCAGACTTCAGGCCTCTGTTCAGACCCTCCCCTCAATGCAAGAATACTTTTGCTCTAACAAACTGGTATCCTGTGATTCTCACCCTCCTAAAACAAATTGCTGTAAACAGAATGGGTGCATAAGCAAATACAATGAGGTGAGTTGATAGTGCCCGGCTACAAGATACAGGATCTGGGGTCTTAAAGGTTTGAAGTTAAATAAGCAACCATCCAACAGTGAAGCAACAAGCCCACATGGGAGAAGTACATCAGCCTGTGTGATCCTGAGTTGTCATCAGGACATCATAAGACCCATAACAAACAAACAAAAATCATATTGTTGAGAACGAGAGGGGTCAGAACAGAGACCCACAGCCCACAGGTAGACAGTGGGACATCCCCACGCCAGAGGGGACATAGGGAAGGGATGAGTCAACCGGGGCGCAACAAAGCTCCTCTGGTTCCTTGAGGCTTCCTCATTCCCCACTATCATGTTCTCAGTGCTGCCTCTCATTTCGGCCTAGATAAGTTATCCTTTTAAAAGTGTTCATTTCTGCACTTACACTGTGAAAGTTGAACACTGAATAAGGAAGACTGAAGAAGCCATGCATCTGAGTTAAGTGTCTTGGTGAAGAGTATTACAATGTGCCTCAGACGGTAAAAATAACCAACACTGTGTCTTGAAGGAAGTACAGCCAGTCCCCCTCTCCCCACAGAATTCACTGCAGAGACAGCACTGAAGCTACAGCTCAGGAAGAGAGGCACATCTAATAAGAGCACACAGGAGCAAACAAAGAGGGAAAGAGTGGAACACATCCTGACTCACCAAGCCTCAAGGATGATATTCCTGCTCAGAGCAGCCAATGCACAGAGAAGACCATAAGCCAGCCCCATTAGGAGAGAGGACATCCCTCACTGACCATAGTGCCACAGGGGCCAACACTGGAGACACAGTGTGCCTGATTTGATCCCACCACACCAGGGCAAAACACTAAGGGCTTGCAATAATAGTGCAGTAAGGTAGACTCTGGGGCCAGGGCATGGGACCCCATCGAACTCAACTGGGAAAACACTCCTAAAGGTCAAAAAACAGATCTGGAACTATTTACAGGCTATTTTTCTTCCCTGTCATTCATTTTGTTGTTGTTTTGTTTTCTTTTGTTCTGCCTTGTTTTTGTACTTACTATTGTCTCTGCATGTCCATCTGGGTAAGATTGGCAGGATAAACTATTCAGAGAAGAAAACAACAGGGACAATGGTTCCAGGAGCGAACGGGAGAGGGGGAAGCAGAGGAAAGACAGGGGGGAACCAAGCCAGGGAAAAGGGAACTATAAGTGATCTAAAATTGATGGCGAGGATGGTTTATGACTTGCCTGGTGGGGCTTAATCAGAGACAATGTACCCAAGAGTGACTACTGAAACCCAAATGAAGTCTGAACATGATAGTGAGTCCAAAGAAGTAAAAGGAAATAGTAGGCAAAGGATATTTATAGGGATCTCAATAAAGGCATGAGACCCAAAAGCCACCTGTAGAAAATTGGACATGCCCTTGCAGAAAGGTCACAAGGAAGAGACAAGCCAGTCAGGGTGCAGTATAGCACTGATGAAAGATGTAACTTTCCTCTAGTTCTTTAGTGCTTCCTCCCCATCACTATCATGGCCCCAGTTCTACGTTACAAATCCAGCTATACCAGAGCATGTACACTGGTTCAAATAAGAGCTGGAAGCACATGGAAACGAGTACAGATAACCCCCTCGAGACCAATAATGAGAGTATCGATACCAGGATGGTAAGGGGAAGGTATAGGGGAGAAAGGAGAAACCGATCACAATGATCTAAATCTAACCCTCTCCTAGGGGGACGAACAACAGAAAAGTTGGGGGAGACACTGGTCAGTGTAAGACAAGGAAAAAATAATTTGTAAATTATCAAGTGCTCACCAAGGATGGAAGGAAGAACAACAAGCTGAGACCAAGGGCTCACGTAGAAAGAAAATGTTTTGAAAATGATGGCAACAAATGTACAAATGTGCTTGACACAATGGATTTATGTATGGATTGTGGTAAGAGCTATACAAATTCCCAATAAAAGCATTAAAAACATTTTTTGTTTTAAGTACAGCCAGAATGTACCTTAGAGGAAGAAGGATGAGGA
>PVJH01015059.1:0-54877 GCA_004026705.1 Nesogale talazaci
AATTGGTGTTGATCATGATCTATCATTGCTTAGATTGTGCAGTGCATGGGGTTACACAAGGTGTGGGTGCAACTGTACAATGTGCTGCTACAGTATGATACATAGTTACTATGTTGGATAAGAAAAAGAAATAAACAAATAATGGCAAAAAAGAAAACAATTAAAAAATAAAATAGGAAAAGCTAAATATAAATTAAAATAACATAAAATAAGAACTAAAGAAAGTAACGAGAAAGGAAAATTTTTAAAACCTATAAGAAAGAAAAAATGAAATTGTAAAAATAAGTAAAAGTGAAAATAATGTCTTTAAATGGAAGAGAGAAATGAGAAGGGAAGAAGAAAATGGGTTTTAAAAGACTAGCAGAAAAAGTAAAGACTTCGTAAAAGTAAAAGGAAAGCTAGCAAAAACCAAAAATATAACAAAAAGTGAAGAAAAAAGTAAGGGAAAAGAAAAGTAAACATAATGAGAAATGAGAAAAGTGGAGAGCATAGCACAGGAAGGCGTAAACTGCAGCAGCAGGGATGGCGGACGTGGAGCAGGCCACTAGAGTGGTTCATCAGCTCGTTGAAGAGCTAATAGGATATGGGGCTCCTGTTGCAGTCTGCTGGGCTGAGGAGGCAGAGCGTGTGAATCCAAACATTGGCACGACAAGCTTCTCCAAGCTCAGGGTGAGCAGAAGCAATGCATGCGGTGGAATAACAGTAGTGTCCAGGGTGCTTCTGGTCACTGAGAGGGATGTTGGAACAAGAAAAGGCCTTGTCCTCTGCATTTGCCAGTCAATGGTGTAAGTGCTTTTATAGTTCTGGAAAAGTAGAGTCAAGTTTTTTACTAAGAAAAAGAAGGGGAAGGTCACAGAATTGTTGAGGCTCAATAGAAATAGATACTAGACTTTATAGGATTGTTTATCATGATATGTCACAGTATTTTCTTAATATCATAATGAATAATGGTAATTTTAAAATTTACTGGTTACTAGATTTCATAATAGACTGGGAATGTGTCTCATTTAGGAATTGGCCCCTGCACCATAAGATGTCCCCTGTGTGCCGAGAGGTTAAGTAAGGGCAGTTAGGATGGGATTCTCCAGGAACTCGGAATATTGAGCATGGAGGGAAGGCGTGTACCAGGCACTGAGAAGCATCAGATCAGAGTGCAGGCCTGAGCATGAGTAATAGATAGTTTGGGCATTTGAAAACTCACTGCCATCAATTCATAACATCTCCCCATGGGTTTCTGAGACTTGAATATTTTACTATGGGAGCAGAAAGCTCAGTCTTTCTCCTGAAGAACTCCTGGAGATTTTAAACTGCTGACCAAGCAAATCACAGCCCAACGCATAAGCACTATATCTCCAGGGTTCCTGTAGCAGTTTACTTAAGAGGATTTCAATCTTGAAGTGTTAATTTTCCTGAAATGAAGCTTAAAGGCGAGCAACTTTATTTATTATCTTATTAGCCAGTATGTGATAGCATAGTCATAGAATCTTTTAAAATATTTTATAACTTGTGTTAATACTTATTTTTCAGTCTTTGCAGATAATACAGAACATTGGCTAGTGGCTAAAAGCATCAGCTTTGATATTTAATAGATTTGGGGTAAAACGTCAGCTCTTCTAATGAGAAAGTGACACAAGAATCTTTGGCAAAATATGAAGATAAGACCAACATCATAAAGTAGGATCCTCAATGTGGTCAGTGAGTTGGAACCTCTGAAACACTGGGAAAGGAACTTTGAAAGAAAGCAGACGAGTTTCAACAGCCTGAGTTTGGGACCTATCCTGAAGAATGAAAAATCCTTCTAACTTCTTCTCAGTGTCTCAGAGGGAGAAATTGACACGAGTCCTTCAAAAACTTGGATATGTGCAAGTACATAGAAAATGTTTTCCTTTGTGTTATATCCACAAACAAAAATGATAAAAATTACACATGTATATATAGATACACACGCATATAAATTAAATGAATAACTCTTTTAAAAGAGAGAGAAGGATCAAGACTTAAAACCTTACCCATCAGCTTCCTTCCCATCAGACCTAAACATAGTCTTAGGAAAACTAAAAGTTAAATAGACTTGAATGCTTTTGTGACATACAAGTTCATTTCAAGCAAACAAAAGACATACATCATAAAAGTGTTGCAAATTAAAAAATGAGAAAACATAAATATTTAGCTTACCACTTAGTTCATTATGTATTAAATCAATGGTTTTGCTATGATTTTCCTCCTTGTTATATTAATTTGTGAGTGTTGAATTATTCTGGTAACATGAATGGACTCAATTGAATCCATTTATCGATCGCACTTCTCTGTGTTACTGATTCATATAAATGGATCGCTTGTTTTGGTTTCTGAAGAGCCTGGCAAGTGTCTATAATGATGAGATAAGCCATTCTAATGAGCTAATGAATCAGTTTAAGCAGACATTTTTTAGAATGTTTTCTCATCTATTTTCTTAATTCTTTCTGTTTTGTCTTCATAGAGAATTGGATACGCTCAATTAGATAATTCATAGTTGAAATGGAAGTTTCATTGAGCTAGAATGTGCTCATTCTTCATTTTAAGGTGACTTAAAATAGAGATACTGTTTCAAGAAATCAAATGAAAATAGTTGTCTTTCTTTTTCTGTAATGCTCACAAAAATATTTTAGAGTGAAAATGCTAAAAGAAACTTAAAAAAATAAAGATTGCTCTCTCATCAATTTTAATTCACAACCTAGCTGCAGGGAAACGGGATTCTAGTGGCACAATGGGGGTGAGTTGGACTGCTAACTGCAAGGCTAACAGTTCAAAAGCACAAACGGATCCAGCAGAGAAAAATGGGGCTTTTTATTCCCATCAACAGTTAATGTCTCAGCAACTCACAAGGTCAGGTCTAGCCATAGCAACCCATAGCAACCCTGTGCATAGGAGAAGAAAACACTGCCCCATCCTGAGACATCTTCACAATCATTCATGCTTGAGCTCATTGTTTCAGCTCTGCTGTCAATCCATCTCCTTGCCAGCCTCTCACTTTTTCAATGTCCCTCTACTTTGCTGAGCATGTTGTCTTTTTCCTGGGACTAGTCTTCCTGACATTATGTCCAAAGTATGTCCATCCTTGTCTGTAAGAGCTATGTGGCCAAACAGTCTGCCCTTTTAGAAGTCCATGGTATTTTCAATATTCTTTTCCAGCTCCACAATTCAAATGCATTCATTCTTCTTAAGTCTTCTTTAATCCATATACTATTTTCCTTTTTTTCAATACATATACAACTTTCCTTTTTCTCTTTCTCTTTTTTTTGGAGGGGGAGGTGTTGGGGGAAAGGGCATATTGTCAATATCTACTTTATTAAACCCTTTAACACTTTTGATATTTTTTTGGCTTTGGGGGGCATCACTGCCTTCTGGTGGTCGTGGGAGCTACCTAGCACTGCTCCTGAGAGTCACAGCTGGATTTGAACTGCCAAGCCCATGGGCCGCAGTCCTGCACTCAACCACCGGGACTCAGCCAATCTTTAACACTTTTATACTTTTTCAAAATCCTTTTATTGGGGGCTCATACAACTCTTATCACAATCCATACATAATTCCATTGTGTGTCAAGCACATCTGTACATCTGCTGCTCTCCTCATTTCCATAGCATTTGCTTTCCATCTAAGCCCTTGGCATTGACTCCTCATTTTTCCCCTCCTTCCCCGCTTCCCCCCTTCATAAACCCTTGATAATTTATAAATTATTACTACACTGTTCGATTCTTCCCTTCACACACCACCCTGTTGTCAGTACCCAAGGAAGGAAGTTATGTGTAGATCCTTATAATTGGTTCCCCCTTTCTACTCAGCCTGCCCTCCACCCTGCCAGTATTGCCACTCTCACCACTGGTCCTGAAGAGATCATCTGTCCAGGATTCCCTGTCTCCAGCTCCTATCTATAGCAGTGTCCATCCTCTGGTCAAGCCAGATTTGTAAGGTAGCTTTTGGATCTTTATACTAGGAAGGAGGAAGCATTGAAGAACTGGAGGAAAGGTGTATGTTTCATCATTGCTACGCTGCACCTTAACTAGTTTGTCTCCTTCCTGTAACCCCTCTGTAAGAAGAAGTCCATTACCTACAAATGGATTTTGGGTCCTGAACCCGTACTCCCCCTCACTTAAGATAAATGTCCTTGATGCCTGATACCTGATTCCTTAGACAGCTCACAGTCACACAGACTGGTGTGCTTCTTCCATGTGGGTTTTGTTGCTTTTGAACTAGATGAATCTTCAAGCATTTAAGACCTCAGATGCTATATCATTTGATAGTTGGGTCCCACCAGTTTTCTTCACTACATTTGACTACGCATACGTTTGTCTTCAGTGATCCCAATGGGAAAGTGGGCACACAATGATATGATTTTATGTTCTTTGATGCCTGATCCCTTTGACTCCTGATGGTCACACAGGCTGGTGTCCTTCTTCCATGTGGGTTTAGTTACTTCTGTGCTAGATGTCCCCTTTTAAACTTTCAAGCCTTTAAGACCCCGGATGGTATATCTTTTGATAGCTGGCACCATCAGTTTTCTTCACTACAATTGCATATGCACACTTTTGTCTTCAGCGATCATGTTGGGAAGGTGAGCATCGAGGAATGCCAATTTAATAGAACAGTGTTCTTGCATTGAGGAAATACTTAGGTGGAGGCCCAATGTCTATCCACTGCCTTAATACTGAGCCTATAAATATGTGCAGGTAAATCTATTTCTTCTTGAACACATAAATGTATTTTCCTATGTGCATGCCTGTATTTAGACCTCTATAAATGTCCCTTGCCTCCTATGTCCTTCCTCTCTTTCCTTATAATTTCCTCCTGTCCCACTATCATGCTCAGCCTTCATTTGGGTTTCAGTAATTTCTCTTGGTTCCCCTCCCTTTATCAATCCCTACAAGGCCTCTCACTCCCTCCTTGACACTGATATTGGATCACTTACTGTTCCCTTGTCCCTGGGTTTATCAACACCACCTCCTTTCCCCCACCTCTCCCTCTCCCAGATCCCCACCCCCCACCCCCCACACGGGAACCAACAGTCCCATCATTTTCTCCTCAGACTGGTCATCCAGCCTATCTTATCTCTATCGACAGGCAGAAATGATGCTATGCAGTGTACAACTTTCACATGAATATGAGACAATTGAATATACTCTGGTTTGAGGCAAGCACATCTTAATTTGCAAGGTAGCATATATGTTTTTCAATATTCTAAAGAGGTTTGTTCAGAAAATTTACCTAATACAATGTATATTTCCATAAGCATTGATTGTAGATACAAGCAAGATGGAATTCTTGACAACTCAAGTCATTTCTCCATTTATCATGATGCTACCCATTGATCCAGTTGTGAGGAATTGCGTCTTATTTACATTGAAATGCAATCCATACTGAAGTCTGTGAACCTTGCTCTTCATCTGCAAAATCCACATTCTCAAATGATTTTTCCCAGCTTCAAGATTTAATACATATGGTGAAAGCATACCACTTTGTTGTACACATTTATTGCTTTTAAACCAGCTTTTCCTTAATCTGTTCACACAACTGTGTCTTTACCCATGTACACGTTCCATGTGAGCCGAATGAAATGTTGTGGAATTCCCATTCTTCTCAAGGTAGCCTTAGTTTGAGATCAAGACATCAAAGGACGCACTGTATTGTGCAAATCTGATGAAAATCACCTGTTTAGAGTTTTGAAAACCCAAAGTAATTTGTGGTCTAAGGTATGCCTGCCCCAAGGCATGATATTTTCCAATGCTTCATATGCATGTGAAAGTTAGACATTGAATGAGAAAGAGCAAAGGATAGTGGATGGTTTAGAACTGTGCGCCTAGAGAAAACATTCAGAGCACAATGGACTGTGAAAAGCACAAACAAGTTTGCTTTGGACAAAGTCAGGCCAGAGTGTTCCTGGAGAGACTTCACCTTACATGCTTCAGACATGTCAGGAGGGGCCAGGCCCCGGAGAAGGGCATCTCGCTTGCTAAAGTAGAGGGTGGTGAAAGCGAGGAAGTCCTCAAAGAGATGGGTTGACACAGTGCCTGCAACAACAGGGTCAAGGCCAGGAACAGCTGTACAGGATTGGGCAGTATCCCTTCTCTTGTGCTTAATGGAGATAGTGTACTAAATCCACTTTGTGACACCTAGCAGCAGCAGTAAGGGATCGTTATGGGTCAGAATTCATTCACAATGGGTTGGGTTTTTACTTTTTATGGGAGGAGATTGCTAGATCCTTTCTTCCTTATAGCCACTGGGTGATTGAATCTGATATTTTGGTTAGCAACTATGTGTCTTAACCATTGTATCACCAATACTATATATATCGCAGCAATATTCTGTAGTCATCAGCATTATGTTTTTTAGTTTTCATTCCAGGAGTAGATCTAGGTCAGCATAGTAAAAAGAAAACCACAGATATATTAAATAAGTAGATGTCAAAACCACAATTTAAAAATTTTAATTTTCATTAATTGCAGACTAGTTTTTTTTCCCACTCTCTGGGACACAATATATAGCAGATGTCTTTCTTATATGAATTAATTTTGTATTTAACATGTTTCAGAAACCCAATGTGTGAAAGGTATTTGAATAAAAGCAAATGAGAAAAGGTAATTTATGGGAGATTTATCAACTCGCCCATCAGTGGAGGAAAAGTGATAGTTCAAAATACATGTGAAAGTCGGGATTGTTTAGCTGGACTTCAAGTTTCCAAGGCTAGGATTATTTGGCTGACCATCCTTTTCCCCTACTCCACCACTTTGTCCAATTTCAGAGCAAATTTATTCAGATGGTTACTTCCACAGTGTTCACTGCATCTTGTGCCTGAGAAACTCCCTGATGCTAGTCTTTGCTCCAAGACTATAAAAGCCAGACATTTTGTGTTTTCAGCCACTCACATTTATGTCTGCAGACTGTGGGTTGCAAGTGTGCAAAGAAGACTTCTCTTGTGTTGCTTGTCATTTTGTGCTTTTTGCTGGCCCTATGCCTATCTTCGCTCACTATGTATTTTCTCCTTTCACTCTTGAAAAATATCCCATGTATTGATGAAAAAATACTGAGTGATGTGTAGCTGGAAGGGGCAGAGATATTAGCTAAAGCCTCTAGTGGCAGTTGGAATATTTCGAGCTGTCAGATGGCACCATATGTACAGTTTGTAACTGCTAGAGAAGACATAAAGATGGCCTTGCAGTCAAATAGAGTGATTTATTTTTAATGATCTTCACCCACTTTCTCACTGATGATTCATTTAAACCTAAAGACAAAGAAAGCCACTGGTGAGGAATAAACTAAGCCCTTCCTTCTAACCCATACTGGCTACTTGTTCTTTTGAGGGAAACTCTTCAGTTTGTCAACTTTTAAAACGTCAGGAGATAAAAAGTGGTGTACTATGTGCCTCATGTCTGTTGGGGTATCTCCAAGAATGCCAAGAATTTTAAAATAATTAAATTTACATCAAAAGTTATGTGAGCTTAGAAATTATTTAGTATAATGAAAAATTCATTGGACTTTATTCAGAAGTTTTGTTACTTTGTCTAACTCCTTGGGGTACATCAGCAAATTTGTGTTTCTTTAGTGACTTCTTCTTTAAGTATATAATTTTAATTCAATCCATGTTTCTGCTGAAACAGTCCATGTATCTGTTATCCTATGTTCACTGCTATGGATATACAGAAATATAAGATACAGTAATACCTCAAGCAAGCTAGCTGATCCATGTGGGGAAAAGTAGGGGACATCAGATAATAGACTACAGTTTAGGCATATTTGGATAGAAATATCATTCATTGTGTAATATTCTGTGGAGGAAAGATGAGAGGAGTAAATAATAAGGAAAAACTTCCTTCACAAGACTAGGCTTGGGTAGGTATCATGTGCAAAGATGGTGAGAAACAACAACAATCCAGTGAATACTGTTCATTGATGGCGTAATTGGAAATGGATTTGAGAGTGACTATGTTTAGGATGGCTAAGGAGAAGGCTCAGTGTATCTATAAATTCAAATGGTAAATATACATTTATTTGTAAATCCATCAATTCTTTTTTCCAACTTCCCACTAGTTTGGATAAGGAGCAGACTCAAGACCTGCAGTATGATCAGTTGATTTATCTACATGCATTTTGGGTGTGTGTTAGTCACCTCCTATGACAATCTCCTTGTATCCTTGAACATTTACCCTTGCGTCTAAGATTATGTCTTTTCAAAATGTACTCCTGAGAAATTTTCATAGCTAATACTGAAGACATTATTCCACTTGGACTATATGGGACATTTCAAAGTCAGATACTAGGGAATTATAAATAAGACTGATAGGGGAAAAAATCACCTCTCCATTTTTGTTTCCCAAACCATACTCACAGCATCTTGCTTTGCTGCTTAATTTAATGATAACTCTTCCTCAACCATTCTTCTGCAAACTGGTGTTCCCTAGATAGATAGATATTTCTGGTTCCCTATTCTTCAGGTCCTCAGGCAATCTCTGAATTCTGTTGCTATAGATATTCACATTGGAGTTAATTATGACTTCTAGGAGTCTTATAAGGGTATGGGGCCCTTTGGTAGGATTTCTAAGACTACAAGTTTGTCTCCTGCTGGTGGATGTGAACCACTGACCTTAAAATGAGTGATCCAACACTTACCCCACTGTGCCACCAAGGGGCTAATAAAATTTTGTGCTTTAGTTTGTGATGTGTACCAGGCCATGCAAGCAGAAAGTCATGGAAAATCACGGATTCATTCAATTTCATTGTTCAAAGTTCTGGGGAGAAATGAGTCACTTTCTTCCTTTTCCTTCTCATTGCAAAGATCCTTAAAATTGTTCTTTCTATTTTATGGGAAAGGAGGGAAATAGCTTGAAGATATGTGGAATGAAATCAATGAATGCTGCATTAGAAATTAATGAGTAAAAGGAAAGTGCTTCGTCTCATAACTGGTATTAAAGAGACCATGGCACACATCCAGATTCTCTCCCAAAAATGTAAAAATGACTTGCTTTAAACCAAGACTATACAAGGTGACAACTTTTCAAGTTTTACTCCATTTAATTCTGAGGAAACACCCCTGATGGATGTGGCCCCGTCTCTTTCATATTCCATCTGGCGTTCATTAATTACTGAGAACATTAATGATGACTCAAAAGCCCCTTTGAAAAAAATAAAGTGAAAGATGCTCTACAGAATATGTAATGTTCTAGACATTCATTTCATTCCACCCATTTTGAACAGGTGGGTCTATTATGTTTTTTGCTATTCGTCTCAACTGAATGACTCTCACTCTTATAACTTTCACAACTTCATGCTAAGTGAGTAAAAAGGTGCTTAATTAAATGTGTGCTTGGTAATTAGAGCATTTTTTACAAGTAGTACAGATGGAGCAAATGTAATTGAAGAGGGAAGCATAGCAATTCAGTGAGCGTTTACTTAGCTATGGAACAGTATGAGCAACATCTTAGGAGAGTATCGTAGGAGAATGTTGATAGGCTTTTTTCCCAGTTGAAAAGCTTAACTGTTCAGATTCAAACTCAAGGGACAACAGACAAGTCATTCCTAATGCATGGAGACCAGTGAGGACCTTTCTGCTATCCAGTCAGTTCCAGTAAAGATTTACGGTTTCTGAGACCACCTTTTTAAAAGACGCAGACAGCTTCATGTTTTTCCTGTGGAGCAGTTAGTGGGTTTGAACCACTAATCGTGCAGGCAGCCATCCAGCTCTGATCCTACCATTGCAACAAACCAACCTCATTTTCATCGAGTCAATTGCAACTCCTTTTGACCCTAGAGGCCAGGATACAACTGCTCCCGGGGTTTCTGAGACTGTAACTCTTTACTGTGCCGCATCTTTCTCCCTTAGCATTTCAAACTACACATCTTACAGTCAGCACCCCTAAGAATAACCTAGTAAGCCACCAGGGCTCCTATATGTAGGAATGTCTGAATTAATAATTTATATCAGATGCTATCAGGTTCTACCTGTAACATCTTGAGGCTGCTATTCAAAGTCATGCCTATGGTTTCCTAGTTTCAATAATCTCTCTTTTGAAATTGTCTGTTGGCTCAAAATCAGACTGGTCAAAAGTGTGGAATTGCTAATGCTTCTGGCCATGGGCCTCAGACAATGAATATGGATACAGAACTATAAGTAACCCAGTGTTGTTTCTCCTGAGGGGATAACTCCTGTGCTTGTTTCTATCTTGATTTTCAGAGTTCCCATACAGGGTCATGCCCTAGTTGCCTACAGTAGATCTTTGCATGATATATACTTATCATTGGCCTCCTTCTCCTCACTGTTAGCTCCTCACTTCACTACAGATGCTTTCCAGTACAATCTCCTTATCAAACTGCTTGCACTCCTATTCTTGTTTAGAAGTCTGTATGCAGGGAGAGCCAAGCAAAAAGATAGAAATGAAAATGAAGATAAAGCCACTCAGATTGTTACTGGCTAAATAAGTAGATGAGCTATTTACTCTATCAGTGTTGGTGTCCCTCTACACTCCATACACAGAGAGTTGCCCCTTTCTTGTTCTACTTCTATATGGTAATAAGGATCAGTGTAAATCCCAAGTCAGGTCAATCATCATATCCCTTATCTCTAAGATATAGTGGCTGGTATCAGTAATAGACATATGCTAAAAATTGAATTGTACCCTCCAAGATAGGTTATAAATTTTTATCGATATTCCTGTAGCTATCATCCTACTTGGAAATGGATTGCCATTTTTATGCCAATGTGGCTGGATTAGTGTAGGATTTAAAACAAATTTTTTTCATCATGAATTGATTTGGCAGTGACAAGGCTAGTAGATGCTCCATTCAAGAATGCGTGCACTTTCTGCTTCCTGACATTGGTTGCAATCCCCACAACGAAGCAGCACTCCCTTCACTTCTTTCCTGTGCTCTACTAATTCATTTTGTCCACTTGTATCCAGTCCTGTCTTCTGAGTCTTTGCTCTTTTTACTGTACATGCTTCTAAAACACTGGTTCTCAATCTTCTGAATGCCAAAAACCTTTAATATAGTTCCTCATGTTGTAGTGACCACCCACCCAAGCATAAAATTATTTTTGTTGCTACTCCATAACTATAATTTTGGTACTATTGCGAATCCTAATGTAAATAACTGATATGCAAGATATATTTTCATTGTTACAAATTGAACATAATTTAAATATAGCAATTAGTCACAAAACAATATGCAATTATATATTATGAAATTTTTATTTCTAATTACAAGTAAATGAAATTTTGTCTTGAGGCATGGTATAACATGAGTAACAGTCTTCACGCCTGGTACTTGTATGTGGGCATATCTGCATGTGAGAGGACGTGCCTGGAGACCATAGAGAAGCGGTGTCTCTGTTCCTTAGACCATCATAAATAGGTGTTTCCTGGTGTCTAAGACAACCTTTGTGAGAGGGTCATTCTACTCCAAAAAGGGTCATGATCCACAGGCTGAGGAACACTATTCTAAGGCATTTCTTTATCCTGTTAGTTTGTCTCTTTTTTTAAAATAAATCATTTTATTGGGGTCTCATATAACTACCATCATGATCAATACATGCGTTAATTGTATGCAGACCATATTTGCACACTTGTTATCATCTTCACTCTTGAAACATCCTCCCTCCACTTAGGTCCCCAGTAATAGCTCCCCATATTTCCCATCCCTCCCCACTACCCCTCCCCCTGAACAATTTAAAAATTATTTTTTCATATTGTACATTGTCCGATGTGTCCTTTCACCCACTTCCCTGTTGTCTCTACCCCAGAGGAGGTTATAAGTAGATCCCTGAAATTGGTTCCCGATTTCTACTCAACTCTCCCCCCACACTCCCAGTATCACCACTCCAACCACTGGTCCTGAAGGGGTCATCTATCCTGAATTCCCCATGTTTCTGGCTCCTGTGTACATCCCCTAGTCCAGTTGGATTTGTAATGTGGAATTGGAGTCATGATATGGGTGGGAAGAAGCATTTAAGAACTAGAGCAATGTTGTTTATTTCACTGTTGTTACACTGTTCATTGACTGGCTCCTCACCTCACTGTAACCTCTCTGAAAGGGGATGTCACTTCACCTATTGATGGGCTTTGGGTCCCAAATCTGTACTTCCCATCATTTATAATGATATAATTTTTAGTTCTTTGATGCCTGATACTAGATTCCTCTGACACCTATTGGTCACCTAGACTGGTGTGCTTCCTCCATGTGGGCTTTGCTGCTTCTGAGCTAGATGGTCATTTGTTTACTTTCAAGTCTTTTAGACCCCTGATGTTATACCTTTGATTAGTCGGGCACCATCAGCTTTCTTCACTACATTTGCTTATGCACACATTTGTCTTTAGTGATCATTTTGGGAAGGTGAGCATCATGGAATGCCAACTTAGTAGAACAAAATGTTCTTGCACTGAGGAAGTACTTGAGTGGAGGTCCAATGACCATCTGCTGTCCTAATACTAACCCTGTAAGTAAATACATGTTGATCTATTTCCTCAAAATCATATATACACATATTCACCTATGTACATATCTTTATTTAGATCTCTATAAATCCCATTTAACCCCAGTTCTTTCCTCTGTTTCCTTTTACTTTATTCTCATCCCACTATCATGTTCAACCTAGATTGGGTTTTCAGCATTTTCTCTCTGTTACATTACTCTTGTTGAATGCCTATGGGGCCTCTCACACCCACCTTGTCACTAATTTTGAATCACTTGTTGTTCTCTTATCCTTGGGCGGGTCAGCACCACCTCTTTCTCCCTCATTCACATCTCCCATGCCACCACCCCACCCCATGCCCCGGAACCATCAGTCTCATCATTTTCATCTCCAGAATGTTCCAACCTGTCTCATGTAGCTAGACCTGCAGTGATGACAATATATATACATATATATATATATATATATATATTAAAAGCATCCTAAGATGAAGCAACCAAAGAAAAGAAAATGATGATAAAAAGAACCCCAAGGTCCAGTATATATAAATAAGTAAAAAAATTACTAATAACAAAATAAAAACTTGTTCAATTTCTGCTTGTTGATCTCCCGGAATCACCCTGGTTGAGTCTGATGGAGTGCCACACTCTGGCCCCATAGTATATGCTTGGCAATCCATCAGGAAATACATGCTCTGTTGCACACTCTTAGTGTTTTGCCACGGTGTAGTTGGGTCACAGGGTATAATCCTGACTCTGTTTCTCTATTGCTGTTCCCGAAGGACCATGGATCAGCAAGGGGAGCTTTATTTCATAGTGGGGCCAGCCAAATGATCCTCTCTGTGCATTGGCTGTTCTGAATCGTCCTCAAGGCTCAGTGGGTCAGGATGCACGCCATTCTCTCTTCTTTCCCCTTCATTTGTTTTCCTCTGCTTTGGTCAGGAATATCTCACTCTCCAAGCTGCAACCTCAGTGCTGACCTCCAAAGCAAACTCTCCTGGGGGAGAGGCAGTTGCCCCGTAGTTGGGATTATGCTTGGGTGCTCAGACCATTACACTGGTTCCCCGATCAATGCCGTCATGTTGCATTCACATCTTGGAACACCGGGCTTACGATTGGTCCCTCTTTCCCTGTGGAGATATAAACAATACGCTCTCCTTGGGTGGGTTAGTACTCCGTTCCCTTTCTATACATCACCATATGCCTCCCAGCCCCCTCCCCAATTGGTTACCATATGTAGCCCTGGATTTGGTCTGACCCCTGTCATATTACCTGGGCCTAACCCCCAAAATTTCTGTATGCAGCAGTTTTTACCAATGTTCCTTTTACATTTTTATTATTATTATTGTTATTAAGCTTATCTCGGCGGACTCATGTTGTACATGTTCTTGTAAGCTTGAATAACTTCACTTAACATAATTTTCTCCATTTCCTCCCATGTGGTGATGTGTTTCATGCATTCATCACTGCTTTTCAGTGATGCATAGTGCTCCATTGTATGTATGTACCACAGTTTTTTAATCCATTCATCAGTTGATGGAAATTTAGACTGCTTCCAAATTCTTGCAATTGTGAACTATGCTGCGATGAACATTGGGGCACAGATGTCTGGTCATGAATTGTTTCTTGCCTCTTCTGGCTATATGCCCAGTAGGGGGGTTGCTGGGTTGTATGGTAGCTCAATTTCCATCTGTTTTAGATATAGCCCAATCATTTTCCATAGTGGCTATAAATATTTACAGATCCATCAGCAGTGGATAAGAGTTCCTGTTTCCCCACAGCCCCTCCACCATGTTGCTTTCTGAATTTTTCAATTGGGCTATCCTTGAAGGTGTTAGGTGGTATCTCGTTTTGATTTGCATTTCTTTTATGGCTAATAATTGGGAACATTATCTCATATGTTTATTGGCCATTTGGCTTTCTGCCTCTGTGAAGCTTCTGTTCAGCTCCTGTGCCTATCTCCGCAGTGGGCAGTTAGTTTTGCTCTTTTTGGAAGCTATCAGGGTATGTTAGATTTTAGTAATAAGGCCTTTATCTGATTTGTCATTTCTAAAGATATTTTTCTAGTCTGTGGGCTCTCTTATTACTATCTTGATGAATTGTTTCAATGTACACAGGTGTGTTATCTTCAGTATATCCCACTTGTCTATTTGTGCCTCCTCTGTGTTTGTGTCCTTCCTTATTTCTGATAGCCTATGTAATCCCTGTGACAAAGTTCTCAGGTTGGTCCCAATTTCCTCATTGATGGCCCTAACAGTTTGGTTGGGGTTTTACTTCAAGATTTGTGATCCATCTTGAGTTTATTCAAGTGCATGGAGTAAGGTAGGGGTCTTGCTTTATTTTTCTACAGGTAGATATACATTTTTTCCAGTATTATTTGTTGAAAAAGGCATCAGCTTCCAATTTGATTTTTTTGGACCCTTTCAAAGATCAGTTTCCTTTATGCTAATGTTTTTATTTCTGGATTTTCATTTCTTTTCCATTGGTCTAAGTATTTATCATTATGCCAATACCATGCTCTTTCGACCAGTGTGGCTGTATAGTATGTGCTAAAGTCAGGTAAAACAAGTCCTCCCACAGTGTCCTTCTTCTTGGGGAGTTCTCCGTTAATTCTGGACTTCTCTCTATATATGAAGTTGGTAATTATTGTTTCCATTTCTTTGATGAAAGATGAAGGTAATTTTATCAGAATTGCATTAAACTTATATAGTGCCTTAGGTAGAACTGACATCTTTACTATACTGTGTCTTTCAATCCATGAGCATGAAATATTCTTCCATTTGTTGAAGTCACTCTTGGTTTCTTGTAACAGTGCTCTGTAATTTTCATCATTTAGATTGTTTGTTCTTTTAATCAGGGATATTACTAGATATTTTAATTTGTACTTTGCTATTGTGAAGGGTGCCTCTTTTTTTTTAATCTCCTGTTTTGTGGGTTTATCCGATGTGCATAGCAATCTGATAGACCACTGGTTGTTGATCTTGTATCCTGCCATTCTGTCATACTCTTCTATTGCTTCCAGTATCCCCATTATGAAGCTTTTGGGGTTTTCCACATATAAAATTATATCATCTGAAAATAATGATATTTTCACCTTTTCCTTCCCCAGGCGAATACCTTTGATGTCTTTTCTTTGCCTTATGCTGTTAGCTAAAACCTCTAGTATGATATTGAATAAGAGTGGGGAAAAGGAACATCCTTGTCTCGTCCCCTTTTTCAGTGGGACTTTGTTATTCTTTTCTCCATTTACTCTCAAGTTGCCTGTTGATTTTTCGTATATAGCTTGTATTTTCTTGAGGAATTTTCCTTCTGTTCCTATCTTCTTGAGTGTATTAAACAGGAATTGGTTTTGGATGCTGTCAAATGCTCTTTCCACATCTCTTGATACTATCATATGGTTCTTATAGTTTTTCATGTCAATGTGGTGAAGATACTAATGGCCTTTCTTGTGTTGAACCATCCCTGCATGCCGGATATGAACCCCACTTGGTCATGGTGAATTATTTGTCTTATATACTTTGGTATTTCAGTATTTTATTAAGGATTTTTGCATCAATGTGTATTAGGGATATTGGTCTGTAGTTCTCACTTCTTGTGGGATCCTTGTCTAGTTTCAGTATCAGCGTTATACTAGCTTCATAGAAGGAGTTTGGGAGTTTGCATCTTTTTCGATGTTTTGGAAGAGTTTGTGTAGGATTGGTGTTAGTTCTTCCTTGAATGCTTGGTAGAACTCTCCTGTAAATCCATCTGGTCCAGGTGATTTTTTTTGTTGGTAATCCTTTGATAACCTTGTGTATTTCTTCTATTGTTATGGGAATGTTGAGATTCTTGACATCCATTGAGGATAATCTAGGGAGGAACAGTTTTTCCAAGAATTTGTCTATGTCTTTCAGTTGTTGAATTCCTTAGAGTATAGTCCTTTGTAGTAATGTGTAATTATCATTTTGATTTCATTAGGGTTAGTGGTGATGCCCCCTCTTTTATTCCTCATTCTGACTATTGAAATTTTTTCCATCCTTTCTTTGGTTAAGTCTGCCAGCAGTTTGTCAATTTTGTTAATCCCTTCAAAGAACCAATTTTTAGCAACATCAATTTTTCCAGTGTTTTCTTATTTTTCCTCTCCTGAATCTCAGCCTTGATTTTTTTATTTCTTCTTTTTGCTATTAATGGAATTGTTCTGCTAATTCTGCTCTAGTCATTGTAAATTCTGTGCTAGCATATCAGTTATAAGATGCTTTTCCATTTTCAGATGTGCATTTATTGCTATGAAACTTCCTCTGATTACTATCTTTGCTGTGTCCTATAAGTTTTGGTGTGTCGTGTTTCATTCTCATTGGTTTCTAGAAATTTCCTAATTTTATCTCTGAACTGGGCTAGTATGGATTCCTTTTGCAGCACAGAGTTCTTTATTCTCTAGTTATTTGCTCTTGTTTTCTTCATCATTCTTTTGTTGATTTTCAACCATATGGTACAGTGGTCTGAGAGAATGGTCTGTATGATATCGATGTAGTTAAATTTATATAGATTTGTCTTACATCCCAGATGGTGGTCATCCTTCGAATATCTGCCATGTGGGCTTAAAAAGAATGTGAATTTTTTTGGCATTTGGATTAAAAGGTCTGTAGATATTTATAAAGTCAAATTGTCTAATTGTGTGTTTAGATCTCTACCTTCCTTGTTGAGTTTCTTTCCCTGTGATCTGTCTTTCTCAGAGAGTGGTGTATTGAAGTTACCCACTGTAATAGTTGAGGCTGTGATTTCTTTTTTCATCTTTTGCAGTGTTTGGTTCATGTACTCAGTGGGTCTCTCAATCGAGGAATATATGTTTAAAATATTTATTGTTTTGTTGTCTACTCTTCCCTTAAGCATTATATAGTGTCTCTCTTTATATCTCTTTATGGTTTGCTCTTTGAGGCCAACTTTTAGAATTGCTACCCCTGCTTTTTTTTTTGTAATTATTGCTTGTTTGGTATGCCTTTCTCCAGCCTTTGATTCAAAGCCTATTTTTGTCTGTAGTCTTGAAATGTGTCTCCTGTAGGCAGCAGATTGACGGGTTGTGTTTTCTAAGCCAAATCTACTAGCCTCAGTCTTTTAATTCCCAAGTTCAGTGCATTGACATTTAGGATTATTTTCTCGAAGTGTGGAATATGTGATGCCATCTTATAACTTTTGTGTTGGGTGTTTCCCTACCTTTTTTTCTTTTCAGTGTGTTGTGCATGTGTGTGTGTGTGTGTGAAAGTTGATCATTCTTGATTTCTTTCCACCCTCAAGCCATTTCAATTTTCAGGCTTGTTTTCTCTTTGTTGCCTTCTGGTGAAGCTGTTCTCTGTGACATTCTCTTATTTATGCTTGATGAGTGCTGTTCTTCTGCCCATACTGGGTCAGCAAGGATCTTTTGTAGAGCTGGTTTCTTCTAACATATTATTTGAGTTTTTCTTTGTCTGGGAAAACCCTTACTTCTCCATCTATTGTGATAGATAACTTAGCGGATATTCCTGGATTTGTGTTATTTTCCTTTCAATTTTGGAATATATTACTCCACTCTCTTCTCTTCTTCATGGTGTCTGCTGATAGGTCTGAGCATATTCTCACTTCGGAACCTTTATATGTGATTGCCTCACCCCACCTTCAGCTTAAAGTGACCAGATTTAAACATTAGTAAAGTGGGACACCATTGACAGGATGTGGGGTGCGGTAGAGGGGGGTTATATTCCCTTCCTGTTCTCCCACCATTCCCTAGCTTGTCATGCATTCTTTCCAAAAATTGAGACTTAAAAAACACTGTGGGATGCAGGTAAAATTGTTTAAAATCAGGACTGTCCCACCCAAAGTGGGATGTCTGGTCACTTTACCCTAGCTCTTCTCCTGATTTTCTCCTTTCCCTCAAAGTTGGATAGTTTAACTCTTATGTGTCTTACTGACTTATTCTTGGGATTCAGTCTAGCTGGTGTTCTTTCAGTCTCCTGCATGGTTGCCTGGTTTCCATTCACTAAGCTTGGAAAGTTTTCCTCCAAAAATTCTCTGACTATTGTTGCAGATGACTTCTTTGTTGCGTCTTCCTCTCATAGGTCAATAATTTCTATGTTATTTCTCTTCATATCATCAGTCAGATCTTACGTTTTCTTCAGTTACTCTGATAATCCTATTAGATTTTTTTTTGCGTATGTTAAATTTCGCTTGGCTATCCTCTAGGTCACTGATGCAGTTTTCAGCTTCCTCCAGTTGATCTACGAAGTCCATGAGTCTGCTGTTGGTTTTTGTTACTTCATCCCTAAGCTCTTATCTTTTCCTTTTGGTGTGTTTACTTTATCTCATCTATCAATTCATCCTTTTTCTGTATTGTTTCCCTCATATCCTATATGATTTCAAGCATAATTCTGAAAATTTCTTTCTGCAGCTTATCAATGTCCACTTCTTCTATGCATGTTGTCAGTTTCAGGACATCTGCAGTTGCCTTTTGTGTCCCCTGTTTTTTCATTTAGGTTGTTGGGGCTGACTGCTGTTTGCATTACATTATTTTTGAGGAACCAGGTGCCATTTTTCAGGGATTCAGAGCACTGACTCTCTGGGAGATTTATAGGAATGTGTCTTTGAACTCCCTGTGACAAATTTCGCTATTGAATTAGCCTAACATTTTATCCTCTTGTGAATTCACTCTTTCCCTAGTGAACCAGTATTCCATTATCTGGAGGGAAAGTTGGGTGATCCTCTCAGGGACCATTGATGTGGACCCACAAGGATGGTACTGCACTGCACGATCTCACCAGAAGCCTGGAGGGTGCACCCCATTGCAGCCTGAGGTTGCGACGCGGTGCTTACTGCCAGGGCAGTGCGTTGGAAGACTGGTGGGCTACCCACTCCTGAGTAGAGCACCATGAATGCTGGGTGGAACTGCTTGGATCAGGCAGATCGCTGTGGAGGCTGGGCAGTGGTTTCTGTAGCAAAGTGAAACTTCAGCCACCACTGGCAAAACTGCCCTGGGCCCAAGGTTCAAGGCAGGTGGGAGGAGGATTCCTCAGTTAGGTGGTCCCACCAGAGGACATGTAAGAGCCCTCCCCAACACACATGCTGGAATTCCCCTCTAAGAGATCAGGCAGAAAATACACAGGTGGAGGGCAGTTGGGCTTCTCCAGCCTTGCGCTGCTCTGCACAGAGTGGGGGTCTCCTGGCTGGCATAATTACCCTAGGCTAAGAGAGTGGTCTTGCCTGTGAGCCAAACTGGAAAAGACCAGGAATTAACACCCAGCAACCAGGTTTGCCGAAACTGTGGGGTGATAGAGAAGTGAATGAACCCAAAGTAACCACACAGCCGAGCCTGAACCGTGAGAGTGGAGTTGCAAGTTCAACCTCTGCCCCAAACCGTCATCAAACTGTGGTTCAACCAGACAATGCCCCTGTGCCAGCTCCAACTGACTCCGCAGCAGCTCTGACAGACACAGTGGCAGACAGTGGTAGGGCTAGGGTCAAACCCTAACTGTACTTCACTGTGGTAAGCCAAAAGCCCCCAATCCCTCAGAACCCTGTGAACCTTTGCCTACTTATCTTTATGATGATCCTCCAGCGATGCAGCAGTGCTGAATCTCTCTCTCTCAGTTATGTTCCCTGGTCGATCTCCTGATGATTCCCTCTGGTAGGTGCCACACAGTCACCATCTCTGGTTTGGCTCACCATCTTTTGCTTGGCTCAAAATTAGTTCCGTTTCAGATTTCAAGGTATTCAAAGACCAAAATATCATGAATTCCACCAGTCTCAATTAGAACAGTAAACCTGGTCTTTTAAGTTGGGTGTGAGGTTTGTTTCAAATTTTCCTCCCACTCCATTTGAAGACCCCTTATAGTCAGCCATCTTCTAGTCCTTTCAGCCTGAGAGGTATAGATGCTGAAATCCACATAGTCAAGTGAACTATTTTTTTTCAGGCAACTTTTTTTTTTCACTTTTCTTTGCTCTGGATGAGGAGAGAGCAATAGTTACACTTTAAATCGCTGCTCATAAGCTTTCTTTCTTCCAGTAAGTATGAATTTCAAGTTTCCCTTTTATTTAACAGTAGGAAAGTTATGGATACAACAAAGGCAAAGTTCTAAAGTCATTATACTAAAGAGTAAGATTTTTCATGTGGTCAGGGATAAAGTTCTAGCTTTTCCTTAAAAAAAAACTAATCATTTTATTGGGAGATACTACAGATACCATAACAATTCTTATTTTAATCACAGCAAGCAGTATTGTTCAATTGCTACACAATGAGTTTAAAAACACTTGATTTCTTCTTGAACTCCTTGATATCAGTTCCCCTTTGTCCCCTACCCCCAAGGAACACTTATTATTTCTCTTATAAAACTTTCTTGTTCTTGTTCCCATATCTTTACATGATTCAATATATCCACCCATTCATATATAATTGTATTGTTCAATCCCATTGAGTGCTATCAGCTCCCTATTTCCCCATCCCCCACTCTCAACCATCTCATACACATGGTTCTCATCTCAGGGAACCATTATTTCAGTTACTGTTTCCGAAAGTTTATATATCTTGGCTTTCATGTACCTAACAATCATAAATACACAAATAAGTGATCTTAAATATGTAATGTAATATACATGATGAGGTAAAACAAATAAAAACAATAGTAAAGGGAGAAAATATTAAAGAACTAGAGGATAATTAATTATATAGCTCATTAGCATTTTACCACACCCTGAATTTTTCATCCCTTCCGTGTGGCCCTTCTGAGAGACACTGTCCAATTACCTTACAGGTGGGTTTCGCGTCTCCACTACATCCATGACCCTTCACATCGATTTGGTTGCTTTTTTTTAACTTCTTCCTGTTGCCACCCCATGACCTCATAGGCTGGTGTGCTTCTTCCATGTGGGCTTTGTTTCCCTACTAGATGGACACTTGTTTAACTACAAGCCTTTAAGGCCCAGATTTTTTATCTTTTAATATCTGGGCACTGCCAGTTTTATTCACCCCATTTGCTTCTGCACCCACTTGTCGTTAGCAATCATGTCAGGAAAGGTTCAGAACCATTTATGGTGACTCTCTTTCCAATTGACCTTGATAGACCCTGAGACTTGGTACTGTAGATTCCAGGCTGACTCAATCCTTAACAATAGATGGCTATGGCTGAGAAGCTTTAAATATTTTGAATTTTTATTGCATCTTATTTGCTATATTATAAAAATGGATATGTCTACAGTACACGGGATAAAGGTTCAAAGATTTGTAATAAAATACAATTAAGAGAAAATGAAAACTTTCCATGAATTTTTGAAACTCCCTCTTACACATGTCTTTGTAGGAATGTTGGCTGCCAAACCTTTCTATGGTCAGAAGTGCAGTCTCTTTCATCTCCTCAAACCTATTCATCTTATTTTTTAATAATTTTATTGGGGCCTCTTACAGTTACTACAACATTCAGAACATCATTTGTATCAAGCACATTTGCACACATGCTGCCACATACATTTCCAAACATTTTCCACTTGAGCCTTTGGTACAAGCTGCTCTTTAAAAAAAAAGAAAAAAAAAAAGCTCCTCTTTCCCCTCCCCTCTTTTTTAAATGAATCATTTTATTGTGGGCCCATACAACTCACATCACAATCCATACCAACATCAATTGTATGCAGGCCTCTTTTACACACCCATTGCCATCATCACTCTCAATACATTCGCCCTCCCTCCAAGCCCCCATTATCAGCTCCCTATGTTACCCTTTCTCCCCCCCCTTCCCCTTGAACCCTTAGTAATTTACAAATTATTTTTTCATCCTGTACACTGTACAATGTGTAACAACACTCACTTCCCTGTTGTCCTTGCCCCAGAGAGGAGGCTACATGTAGATCCCTGAAGTTGGTTCTCCCTTTCTATTCCTCCATCCCTCCACCCTCCTGATATTACCACTTCTATTACTAGTCTTGAGGGATCATCTATCCTAAGTTTCCAACTTCACTGTACATCTCCTGGTCTAACTGGATTTATGTGATAGAATTGGGGTCATGGTAGTGGGTGGGAGGCAGCATGGGAACTAGAGGAAGGTTGCATATTTCATTGCTACTACCCTGTATCTTAACTGACTCATCTCCTCCTTGTAACCCCTCTGCAAGAGGATGTCACCTCACTTATTGATGGGGTTTGGGTCCCCAATCTATACTCCCCCTCATTAATAATAGTAATAATATAATTTTAGCTCATTGATGCCTGATTATTATTTTTCATTGCTGTCAAACATAACTGTGTATGTCTAAATGAGGCGGGAACATGAGCTGGTCTGGAGACAGACCCACAAAGGAATGTGAAAAGTCCCCAGGGACAATTAACACTCCCTTCCTCTTCCACTTCTGTAACCGCACTGCCTATTTCTGCTCATCAACCAATGGCCCACTCGTCAACCTGTGGTCAGCCAATGCCCAACAGCCTGTGTGAGCAATCTCTTCCCTACAGAAGTCCTACAAATTCCAGCTGTGAGCTAAATCTTTGGATTCAAACCTTTGAATCACAGTGTCAGCACAATAAAGTTCTTCCTTTTTTGCTTGGTGTTAGCAACTCCTTCAGTGCAACTCTGGTAACAATAGTATTTATAGCCATCCTCGTCTCTATCTCTTGTGCACCCCCTTGTTTCTTCTTCTTGAGTGGCCTTGTGCTGCTCACTCCATCTTGTCTTTCCCTTTCCCAAATTAGTATAATTCTATTATTCAGTTTGTGACTCTGCTTTATCGCCCCTCACATTCCTACTTACTATAACAGTGTTTCTATATGTAAACCTCTCCTTCATTTTTTATTAGAATGACCTGAGACAGAGCATTGGAGTATAGGGGAAGTTTTGGACACAATATGTGCAGAATCCATGACAGTGTCTTAGAACTACATTTCCCATACCCCAGTGTGTGTGTGTGTGTGTGTGTGTGTGTGTGTGTGTGAGAGAGAGAGAGAGAGAGAGAGAGAGAATCTATATCATTTGGAGTCTTCCTCATTTTTTCTCAGTCTTTACCAGTGTGATGTCATTTTCCATGAACTGGTCTCCCCTGAAATCATGTCCAAAGAATGTGTCATCTTCCTTGCTTCCAAGGAGCATTCTGACTCTACTTCTTCTAAGGTCAATTAGTTTGTTGTTCTGACAATCCATGTATTTTAATATTCTTCACCAACACTATCACTGAAATAAAGCAGTTCTTCTGGAGCCTTTCTGCCTTTTTCTGTGTCCAGCTTTCACATGCATAGGAGGTAATTGAAAGTACCATGGCTTGGGTCAGGTGCAGTATATTCCTCAAAGTGACATCTTTGTTCTTGAACAACCTAAAAATGTCTTGTGCCACAACCTCATGAAATACTTTTTTAAATTTCTACACTTCCTCTAAAAATGTTAATTTTGGATCCAAGCAAAATGAAACTTCTGACAATCTTAACTTTTTCTCCACATATCAAGATGTTATCAATCAGTTTTAAAAGCTTTTGTTACCTTTATATTGAGTTGTAATCCACATTGAAGACTGTAGTCTTTGATTCTTACAAGCAAGGGATTCAAGTCTTTTCTTACACACTCTACTAAGTACATATTTCTATATACTATAGCAATTCATGTTTTATTTAAACGATTCTGTGTACCCAGGCTTTAATGAGGTGTCTGACTAATACATTGCCCAGTGTATAAAAGAAAGAAATCAATCCCTCACCTGGACACTTAGAAGCAGAGTTTGCTGAAAATGTCAAAATACAATGGCAGTTTGGATTGACAAGAGAATAAAAAGCTATTTTTTATGGTGATGTTATTCTTGAATGTGTGGGTATATTCTGATGAAAGCATTTCCATTTTCAACTTATGGGAACCCTTGAATTTAAAAATGAATTTAAAAGTGCTATAGTATTCCATTTGTATTTCTCATCCAATTTAACCGCAAAATGAAAATGTTCTAGAGCTACAAATAACAATATTCATGTAAGAGAAATGAATACATCTATAATAGTGTTATAATTATCCAGCTGACTGACATTAAAATTTATGTTAATAAATCAGTAACAGTTTAATAATTTACTTTGGACATGATCCACATATCATATAATTCAATAGTTCAATCATATCAAGAAGGTTGTACAATCATTACCACATAAATTTTGGAACATTTTTCTCTTTCTTGTACTCCTTGTTATTAGCTCCTTATATCCTCCTTGCAATCTTCCCTGCCACACCCCCAAGAAACGATCAATTCAGTTGCTGTCTCTATAGATTTTTTAGTCTAGATTTCGTACACAGAAAAACACAGAAACAAAAACCAAGATGCTAGCAACAATAACCAAATAAAGGAAACACCTGAATCAAAAAGAAAATATTAAAAAACAGAACAATTTTAAAATGAATCAAAAGGGCAATCAAACAATAAGATCTTAAATTTTAACCTAACTCTATCTACAGAACCTACTTTCTAATGTCCTTTGCATGATAACAATACAATTCATACACCCCAGTTCCCATGATCATTTTCCTTTTCCCAAACCATTTTATTAGGACCTAATTCAGACATCATATTATTCCATGGTTAAAGCACATCAAGCTCTATTATACAATTGCTACCAAAAGGAGTTTCAAAATATTCTCTTTCTTGAATTCCTTGATGTGTCCCTTTTCCCTCCTCCGACCTTCTTCACACACTTCTCAGGAACCCTTATTTTAGTTGTTGTCTCTACAGGTTCAGCTATACTGGGTTTCATATGTCAAAGGACATAGAAAAACATATGACAATAATTTAAGAAAGCTAACCAAATGACAAAGTAATACATCCTAATATGAAAATATAAAAACCAAAAAAGACAGAAAATATTAACAACCAGATCAAGCCCAAAGTATATCACAGAAGAGATCAAATGACAAAGTTTTAATCATTCAAGTCAGATTTACCATTTCAATCTACTATAGTCATCCCTCCATTACTTTCTGTATGGTAACCAGTTTATTTCCACCCCACAATCATGGTTGGAGGGAAGTCACTGGTGGCTTATCCACTATGCGGATCCTGCAAATGTATTTTGGACTTCCACTGTCATCCATAGTCTTCTGCAAATCAGACTATTACAATTTAAACTCTGATGCTGTTCCCTCTTTTGCATTTGAGTTACTGTATATACTCAAATATAAGCTGATCCAAATACCGGACAAGATACCTAATTTTACCGTAAAACTACATTAAAAATGTACTGAAAAACTCGACTTGTATATAAATATATACAATATGTAAATTTAAATACTTGGGTCACAAATGGTGGTGTGCTTCTTCCATGTAGACTTAGTTGGCAATTCCCTTAAATGACTACCTGTTTGGAAACAAACCTTTAGACCCCAGACATTATTCTGTCTGATAGCCAGGCATCATCTAATTTCTTTTCCACACTTTGCTATAGCACTCATATCTTCTGTGTTTCCTTCATGAGGGCAAGTATCAAGCAACCCCATAGCATAAAAACAACTTGTTCTTAGATTGGAGCTAGTAAATTCATAACACTTTACTCCTAAACACTTTAATACCACAACTATATGTTTATTATCACTATAAAACAAGAATTTTGCTAATATCTAGGGAGGAGTGTCAGTCATGTCCTTATGTTAATTTTATGATTGAAATGTAGGGGTGGAGTCTACAAGTCTGTTAATCTGGAGATAGCCATTGGGTAGCCAATGAGGCCTCTATATGGGCATGGCTTTCTCCTGAGACTTCTGGGAAATCTCACGATAGTTCCCTCGTGAAGATGAGAAGCTATCTTCCCCAATTGTTGGGAGTTAGTGAGAGACGATGAATCATGGACAAGACAAGATGGCAGAGTCTGAGAAGCTGGAGGAGCCAAAGAAGAGCTTTACCTTGATGGAGCCAGACCTCTGAAGCTGGAGTGGCATGCTGTTGATGGACGCTGAGCCCTGGAAGCGAGGAGCCATGGGGGGACACCTGCCAGCGCCGGAATTCTGCACCCACTGACCTGTGACTTCGTGAGTTGGAAGGAGACTTTATAGACTGATTTCGGGCATATGGGATATCAGACATGACTTTGTACTGGACTGGATTGGGATGCCTTCTTAGTGTCCCATTCCTTTTGTATATAAACCCTTTCCTTATATCCATATGTGTGTCTCTGAAATTTGTTCCTCTAGCCTACCCGGACTAACACAGGTAGATACAAATAAGCCATAGTCTCTGCCTCTTGAAGGATAAAGAAGAAATAAGATACACATGGCACAGTTTTAGAAGACAACATGAGTAAGATTATGATATATGGTAGGGAAAGGGAGTTACTACTCTGGACTGTAGGATATTATTTGAAGAATCAAGAGCTCCAAAAGCAAATTTAAAATTATTAGCTTAAAATTTAAACTCTGATAAGACTACACTGATGGAGTCAGCATCCTGGCCTGGAAGAGCCATGTGGAGATTCCTTCCAGTGCTGAGATGCTTCCACACCACTGGATCCACAAGACTTTCTAACTATTGACTTGTGATTTTCTTGCATTTGGCATCATGTATGTATTGTACATCATGTATGTATTCCTGAAGAGAAAATTATACACTCTTATTGGACATATGGGCCAATGTCAGACTCATGGACTTGATCTTGACTGGGTGAGGATGTTTTCTTAATATACAATTACTCTTTGATGTACAATTCTCTATTATGCACATATACGTATCTCTGGATTTGTTTCTCTACTTAACCCAGACTAACACATTAACGGTACCTTGGGAATGAGTTGCTAGAGAAGCAAATCATGAAAATGGAGAGTGGATGCCTGTTCAACCTCTGCCTCATAGTACTTTTTCTTCTTTGACTAGCTAGACCTCAGATACGGTCATGGAGTGTACCATATTGTTTTCTGGAAAGCTAAAGTTTTGATAATCAGGTTTGGCTGTTGTCTCTGGTTAATCCTTTGTGAAATCATGCAGTTCAGTGAAAATCATTGGCAGAAAGTCAAAATAGCTAACAGAAAGCCTGTCCCTGGCTTGCTTGTGTCAGAGGCCTAAGGCACTATTTTATATCAGCAGAATAGTTTAGATAAGGATTAAGATAAGTTACATAAGGATTGAACTTGACTGCTCCGAGATTGAATTTAAGGTCTGGTTCTACTAGGTCTATACTGTTTTCTTCTGCTTGTTGCTATTGATATAATGATGGATAGAAATAATTATTGAGAAATATGAAAATAGAAAGTTTGTAAGGTCTCTTGCCTTTAGACATTGAAATTGGATCTTGAAATGGATTTAAGACATACCTGTAAAGAATGCTCTGAAATAATAAGTCACACCCAGTTTCTTGAGTGCGTGGGACATTTGAATGTGAAGAGACTTGCCTAAGGAGTCACTGACAGATTGAAGGGAAAAAAAGGAAGTCTGTGTGTTTTTGAATTTTGAACTAGTGGTTCCATCCAAAAGCTGAAAAAAATTTGAAGTCATTGAAGGTATTCTCCTATCTAGGACTGAACATTACAGTGAGTCTGTGGACAGGCTTAAATGCTTTCTAGGTGATCCACTTGTAGAGTGGAAGTGAGAGAAATACAACAATAAAGAGATGGGTTGAGTCCACTGACACCTGTGGACCTGCTTCACAGGGACTAGAGAAGAAGATGAAGGATGGTTGATTAGTCTGAAGTTCATGACCTAGCACAAGGGGTAGGGTTATTGAGAATTTGTGATGGAGCCCTAAAGTTGTCCATAACTTAACAACATGAGAAGGTTTTTGAGCCTGTGAACTGGTGCTTATTGATATAGACTTTATGGACAGATTTGACTGTTTGGGGATGTGGATTCACAAGGCACAAGGTTCCAACTGGAATGAAGAGTCTTCACATCATATAATATGATTGTCTCCTCAGAGCACTGGGTTGATGTAAGTGGGAAGTATAAAAATTGGATACCCCAAATGGGAAGATAAAGGAATGAAGTGGTTGCTTTAACAACTTCCATAGGTGGATGAATATGTTCATAGTATTATAGTGTAGGTGTCCACATAAGTATAGAATATTTTTGTTTTATTTATAGACTTATGTTTAAATGACAGTGGCACATATTTTAATTGTATGTATTTTTATTTTATTCTGTTAGGTAAAAATATGATCTTATTAATGTTTGTTTAAAAATTATATATGGCTAAAGCGTTGTGTCAAGTTGACAAGGATGGTCTGTGGTACAGATTATGTGGGACATAATCTGATGTCAATTTGAGACTATTAAATTTGAAGGAGTGAAGTTTAGCCTGTCAATCTGGTCACAGCTTGATGATCTCCTTTTGGAGGCTCAATGCAGGTAAATAGCTCACTAGTGGCCAGACACATACTCTCTGTTACACATTCTTGTTGACAAGCCACATGGAGCTACACTGTTGAAGCCAGAGCCCTGGAACTGGAGGAAACACTGTCCGATGTGTGACTAACACACCTATTTCTAGTTTAAACTTTTCTCAAACATGTAACTTATAGGTTGCAAATAGAAGCTGCCATCAGGTGAGCCTAAATTAATGGCAACCTCATGCAAATGGAACAAAATGCTGCCTATTGCCTGCCAAACCTGTTACCTCTACAAATTGGACTATTGTGATCCCAACATGAAAAAAAAATAAATTTTATTTCAACCATTCCCATCTGTTGCTCATAGCATGCCACATTTCGCTTTGTTTTAAATTTAGAGTATGATCTTTTTTATTTGCTTTGCTTCCTTCATTAGGGCTGGCCCGCGCCCTATTGTTCTCCATCCTGCTTTCATTTAAGGCCTGATTTCCAAAGATTCTGGCGCCACTGCCACCTTCCTCCCATAATGGGCCACGCTGCTTCAGCACTCGACCACTGGGCTCAAGGTTCTCATCGGCATTACTTCTTTTCCCTTGGTTCATCTGAAGCATGGCAATTATTGCAGATTCAATATTATAATTTTCAGCTTCCAGGTTCTGGACTATTAAATTAAAATCTGAGCATCTGGTTGTATTACAAACTTTCTGGACGGCATCTTCTACTTCATCTTCTACAAAGGGTTCAAAATCCCCACGCTGCTTGACCATGTAGTCAACTGTCTCCTGCCGGTGCCTGAGGTGATTCCGAGAGTGTCCTTCCAGTTGGTCACCTAGGGCTCGGAACAAGCAATTGCCGTCCCCCGGCACCTCCCGCAGCTTCAGCCCCAGAGCCTGCAGCTGGTTGGCGAAGCTGAGGAACTCCTCCTCGCAGCTGCCGCCGCCGCCGCCCAGCTCCGGCCGGTTCCGCCGCTCCTTGGCCAGGGCGATCATCTTGTATAAGTTTCTTGTTTTCCTGTTTCTGATTACATCACTCTTCTCATGATGAGGAAAATGAAAACATGCTTTATGACATAACTGAACTATTTTTCCTTTAAATAGCAATATTTAAAGATAAAAGTCCAATGTATCTTTTGTCATTCTTCCTTGGTACTCTTTCCCTTTGTTGGAAAACCAACCACCTCCAAGAAAAGGATCTGGGTCCTGGAGTGAGGATTACACAGCGAAGAGCCATAGTGCATCACATTAATGGGCATGGAATTGAAGTCATTTGTTAGTTTAGCATAATTTATCCTGTTCTTACTACTGTAGGTATGACACATGTCGTGGATATATGTTTGAAATTACTGTACAACTCTTTTTGCTGCCAAATGTTGTTCAGTGCTAATGAGCTGATTCCACCTCAAAATGAATCCATGTACAACAGTATGAAACATTATTCTGTACTGTGTCATCATCACAATTGTTGTTATGATTGAGCCCATTATTGCAGTCATGTGTCAGGAGACTTCCTCTTTTTCACCTCTTTTCTAATTTACCAAGCATGACGACCTTTTCAAGTGGCTGGTGGTTTCTCCTGATAACATGCCCATGTTATTGAAATGAAGTCTCACTATGCTTACTTTCAAGAAGTATGTGGGCTGGACTTTTTCTAAGACAAATTTGTTTGTTCTTTTGGCAATCCATGGTTCTTTCAATATTCTTTGCTGGCACCATAAATACATCGATCTTTCTTGATCTTTTTCAGTCAATATATAACTTTCACATGTATTCACATGCATATGAGGCAACTGGAAATGCCCTGACAGAGATCAGAGACATCTTAGTTCTCAAAGTAAAAACTTTGCTTTTTAACACTTTAAAGAGGTCTTATTCACCAAATTTGTCCAAAGCAATGCATTGTTTGATTTCTTGACTCTTGTTTCCTTTAGCATTGATAATAAGTTCAAGTGAAATAAAATCCTTATAACTTTAATCTTTCCCTCACTTAGGATGCTGACTATTGGTCCAGTTGGGAAGATTAAAAAAATTTTATTGAGTTACATTCCACATTACAGATTGGAACTTTTGATCTTCATCAGCAAGTATTTCAAATGCTCTCCATTCTCAGCAAGCCACGTTGTATCCTTTATATACAATAGCAAGTTGTTCATACAGCTTCGTCCAATTGCTGTGCAGTGTTCTTCATACAGTCTTTCTAGCATCCCATTATTTGTATGAGATGAAAGTTTCTGTGCAAATTTAACTATTATCTTATTGTTAATTGATGATACTTCATCTTATTCTCTTGGAGAAATTTTATGGTGCTTTATTATTTGTTGTTAGGAATATCATGGTAGTGTTGAGTAAGTGTGGGACTGCTATCTGAAAGGGTAGTGGTTCAAATCTTCCAGCTGTTTCATAGAAGAAAAAGGAGATTATCTGTTCCTATAAATATTTACAGGTTCACTATGAGTTGAAATGGACTTACTGGCAGTGGGTAGAATAGGATAATTTTATGTTTAACTCTTTGCATATCTATAGATGTCCATTTTAAACATTGAGTCATTTATCTTTTTGTTGTGTGTTGTGTTTTTATATATCCTTGACATTAAAGATGTATCCAGTATGTGCTTTCCAAATATATTTTCTCATTCTGTAGGCTGTTTCTTCACTTTTTTGATAAGTCACTTAACCTACAAACAAACAAACTGATGAAGTCCATGTTTTTGGCATCATGTTTAAGAAGAATCCCTTGTCAACAACAACAACAACAACAACAACAACAACAACAAAGAGATTCTTCAGCATCCTCTGTGACTGTGGATCAGAAGTGATTACCCTTTTTCTATACTGGTTTTAACTTACTTTATGTGCACTTGTGTTTGGCTAGCCAAATGGGCTGTTAGACTACAAATATACTCAGCTTTACTTTCCACTCCTCCCTACTTTATACTTCAATAAGCCATCACAAAAGATTGTGAATTAAAAAAGAACATCTATTGTAACAGATTTGAAACATCTGGGGGCGGGAGGGAAGCCAAGACTTGGAAAATATAGTTTCTGCCAAACACCTGGATTGTCTTGACATTACATCCAGAAGTTTTATATCCTGTTGACACAGTCTTATTTTGCATAAAATGAAAGATATTTTATCATGTATAATTCGTTTCAAGAATCCACTCATTTTTGAAATACTTGAACATAAAAGACAGTAAAATAGGTGCTGTGGTCCACATCCAGAAGTCAGCTGTCTTGTTGATAAGCAGACTGGCAAGGAAATGAGTTCCCACTGCCCAGCTGGAATTGCAAGAGAGTAATTTAAAGGCCAACGTCAAGAAATAAAAAGATCAGGGACAGTCATTATGTGTACCTAAGAAAGACAACAAATAAAAACTTATTCGAGGTGCTTGCCAGTCACTCTTACTGAGGAACCCTATCTCCAGTGAGTCAAATAATATAAAAAGGCTGGGGCAGTCATTTGTATTCCGTAAATCATTGACTTGTGCATCCTTTTAAGTTCAAGTGAAACTTTGTGTTAGTTTTGAAAGCTCCAAGCATTTTCATAGGCCATCTTTTCCTTCATATATGCTGTGACACAATAGTCTTACAGTAAACATGTATTTACTGAATCCTTATTTCAAGCACAGTAATGTATGCTGACTATAAGGATACACAGAAATGAACAATGGCAAGGAGAAACTGTGAACCATATGCTCACAACTGAAGGTATCAAAAAAGATGGTCTAAGAAAGGAGACCTTGGTCTCTAAGGGACAATTTGCTAGTGGATATAGCCTTTCAAGTAGGTAGCAAATGTAGGCTGAATTTTCAAATATTCCAGATATAAGCAGCTACTGTCACCTTCTCTGCAGGAAGGAGACACAGGTTTGAGTCCCAATGTTTTCTGATACAGCCACTTCCTGTCTATCTCTGGACCTTTCAGCATTGCTATGATGCTGAACTAATTTCAGCAGAGCTTCCAGACAACAATGGACTAAGACGAGAAGCTTAACAATATACTTCTTAAAAATACTACGGGTCAAAATGGTCTTCATTGCAACTGATCATGGGTGATTCAGAATGGGGCAGGGTTCCATTCCATTGTGCCTGGGCTCAGCATGAAGAGGAGTCTGGCTTCATGGCAACAGAAAGGGCAGTTGCTCACAAGGCAGTGAGCGTAAAAAGGATAAAATCCATAGTCCCAGAAAACCAACAGAGCATTGTTATGAGCTGGAATGGATTGAGTGTCAGGAGTGCTGCAGTCTGAGTTTTGCTGGTAGATATTATTTCCTCAGTTATATGACAATATAATTCAAAGTTCACACATATTAAATACATATTCTAATAGTACATCATGAGCAAAGAACTGGGACAGAATATGATCACAAGTTTCACCCCAATTCAGCAAGTCTTCCTCACTATGGAACAATGCCCCTCGCCAGGACTCCCTGTTCCAGATGAATAAAGAATAGCTGCAAGCCGTGAGCTGTGATCCAAAAGGTAAGTCGTTTGAAATCACCAGCCACTCCATGGGGCAAAGACAGGCCTTTCTGCTCCAGTAAAGAGTTGCAGTCTTAGAAACACTCAGGGGGAGTTCTATCCCGTCCTATAGCGTCCCTGTGGTTTGGCATCAACTTGATGGCAGGGAGTTTGGGTTTGTTTGTTTGAATGAATGAATGAATGAATGAAAGAGTGGGTGAATGAATATCCAGGAAAATACTCAGAGCACACTGGTTCCCCAAAAATACATTGACTCCAGATAACATGATATACTTTTTTTCTGCTCAAAACCAGTGTGATTTTATAATCAGTTGAGTAACGTTCTAGCCTTCAGCAGGGTGGCAGCAAAAGTGGTCAAGAGTCAGGGCAACCAACTGGCACTGTACTGAGAAAAGGCACCAGTAGTGTCAGAGTCCAAATCAGTGAATTCAAAGATGTAATGGTTCTCCTGGGAGGGAGGTGGAAAATAGAGGAGGCTTGAAGAAAAGTCAGGAGCAATGGAGGTTAGCATCTGCAAATTTAGCAAGTCTTGGCAGATGAGAGGTAGCCACCATGATAGGAAAATAGCTTAATCCTCAAGTTCAAGTTGCTCATGTAGATTAGAAGGGAACTGCAGCCAGAAGACCTGAACTTGAAGTAGAAATAGGGGTTTGCGAACCAGGAGAGCTACCTGATCAGTTATAGGCAACTGATCTTCATTATTTTTAATTTGCATGAATATGTGTAGAAAATGTGCCCAGAGATAATGAGACTTAATAAACGAATATTCTTTATCCCCTAGGCTAGAGCTATTCAATTGCATAATGCTGTCTGCTAATTGGGACATTAGTATCCAGCAAGACTTATTTTGCTATTTTAAAGATTGTAAGGGAGAGTGGGCCAGGGGCCCGGGAGTCCCTGACCACATGGATGGCCTTGAGTAGGTCACATCTCTTTGTGCCTTGGTTCCCTTCTCTGTAAAGTGAGGCTCTAATGCTGTTCATAAAGTTGTTGCTGAATCAAAAGGCACAGGTGCACAGTTCTGGACACCTTGCAGGAACCTCACAAATGCAAACACCCTTGCCTTCCTGTCGTGTTTCTTCTTCACTGGGAATGGTCATACATTCAAACACTTTTGCAATATGCCACAGGATTTCTACCAACTAAATGTAAAACATATTACAGGTGATTAACGATAATAACACATGTAAAAGTATTTGGAAAAATGATAAAGTACTAAATGACTCTAATTATATCATTATTTTAATTACATAACTAGGCATGAACAGATCCTCTGGTGGCTCTAACCGCCCGCTGCTGACTCTTAAGTCTCCGCTTCTGGGGCAAGTCTCTGAAGGTTTCTTTTCCCCAAGGATGCTCACAAAGGTACCTGGGAGTTTCAGGACAGAAATTACCTGCTTTCTTCACCTGAGACTTTCTTTTCTGATTCTCTCCTGGTCAGTTTGATCTCAGTAGTCCTTAGGAGAGTGGATCCTGCTTCGTATGGAGATCAGCATGGCAGAACAAGTTGCAGGAGGCTAGTTTGCAGAAACAAAGTCCATAGGTATTCTTGGAAGGCAGAACAGCACATAGCATATGTTCTGAAACTTAGCTGGTTTCATCGGTATCACAGCTTCCCTTCTTTAAAGCTACGTGGTTCCGTAGGTCTCAGTTGCCTCACCCATGACATGGGGATATTAATCATAGCACTTGTATCATAGGACTGTGCTGAAAATTTTTTTTTAAAAAAGGTATGGCGAATGTATTTGTCTTATAGCAATACCATGAAATCTGCTTAGAATAAAAGCAACAGCAGTTTATTGAGGGATAAAGATGGTCCAGAATGGGAAGATGTCCAAATCGACAGAATGAAAATGACTCCCTGTTAGCCATGAGGAAGAAGATGCTCTTCTACAGTTGAAGCAGAAGGTAAAGTTACATAGTTGCTTTGGGCTGAAAGACAATGAAGACCATCTAAGTTCAGGAATCAAGAACCAATTCTTTGGAAGAGATGGGAAGGTAGCACTGAAGTGGGATAATGAGGGTCCAAAGGTCCATATGTAGAGACAGATCAGACCTTCCGTTTATTAAAACATGATCACCGAGCAATAGCAGGACAGCTTTTTGTTATTTTGTTTTTTGTAGTGTGACATAAAAATGATGCTCTTAATGATATCGATGCCTGGTGATATTATGATTAATCAATAACTTTGGGAATTAAGACCCTTGGGGTACTATCTATTACATCTTGCTTATGTTTAATCACAGAGGGACATTCTCTAGGACTAAATGGTGATATTATACATCTGCCCGGCATCAGATGAAAATGAATGTCACTTTTCAGGTGTCTGGTTAAGTTGGTGTGAAGGTTAGAGGAGCTGCATTAGAAAGGATTTTAGACTTATGCTCAGACTGTACAATGGAGATTGGCTCCACTTTCAGACTGAGGACACATGCCAAATGTCTCTGTTTTCAAAGCCCCCATACAGGAGACATACAAAAATCCCAAATCCTAACCCATTTGAATGGAGTCCTTTCCAACTCCTGGTCACCTGCGAGCAGCTACAGTGTAGAACTGCACCACAGAGTTTCTTGGCCGTGACCTTCACAGAAACCAATCAAGCCTTTCACTAGAAGAGCCATGGGGTGCTTTTCAAATGGCCAACTTTTAAGTTAGCAGCGAAGAGCAAACCACTTGCCTCATCCCCAGTCCTACAGCAGGTTGCCCATGGCCATTCTCACCTTGGGGCTGTCTTTCCAGTTGCATAATTTTGGATAAAATCTGTGACATGAGATACAAATGTTTATTCCTAAGCCAATGTAATGTTTAGATGAGAAAGTGAATCTGCTGCCAAGAAGCTGCAATCCTTCCTTGACAGAGAGTCCAGAATGATGGGGAGTTGAACCCTACACCTTGCTGAAAATGCAGAATCGATAACCAGAGTGGTCACTTGACTTGGCCATGGCTATGGACACCCTCTCTATTTGGCCATTTGAGTTTCAGAGACAGTAACTGTGTGTGAGAGTAGAAAGTGTGCCTCATGCTTCGGGTTGTTTTGCATTGTTGACCATGCAATCATGGTCGCATGATCACAGGCCAATCCATGACCACTGCTTTCCCATGGCTCCTAGGCTTACGGAAAGAGCTACCTACTTGAGCCAAATGAATTTTGTACATAGTAGATTGTGCCAGCTCCCTCTTGGCAACTCACAGAGAACACCAATAATCCATAGGGATTTTCTGCCTTCAATTTTTTGTGTATATATTTTTTACTTCTAAAATTTGACCGATTTCAATTTGGGTATTCTGGCACTTTGACTGGAATGCTGCCTGAAGAGGACATGAACCTCACCATCATGGGAAGCTGAATCCCTCAACTTCCGTGAATAAGGTGGCCCATTGGGTGGAAATAAGGCATTTTCCCTTCCTCTCATTCTTCCTGATGTCTGTATGTCCTTGAGGTGCTCAGTCAAAATGAAGCAGACAGACTTTTTGACAGAGAAAGGCACATTCTGTGATGCAAATGATTAAATACTGGCTCTGCACTGAATGGTTGGAGGTTCTAGACACCCTCAGAGATACATACAAAGAAATGTCTGGTGCTCTACTTCTGGAAAATCAGCCATAGAGAAGAGTATGGAGCACCATTCTACAGATATACAGGGGGTTGCGATGATTCGGACACAGCTCAGCTGCATATGGTTTCCATGGTGACTGAGGACGCAGAGGCTCAGAGAGGCCCCCTCTGCCCATTTTCATGCCGCAGACAGACACATTTGGGGGCAGCATTTGCTCATCCCCTGAAATGACACTGCCTAAAACGCCACAGCCTGCCCTGCCATTAGGCGAAAGATGCTGAGATCTCCAAATTACTGATAATGTCCTTTTTGAAATCTCCATCTCCAAGGATTCTCATCTTGTAGCTACATCTCTTATTTCTCCTTCCTTCACGCCAACACAGATATTTTAATCTGAAAAATTGGGCCATGGTCTTATGCTTCCTTGATATGTCCTGCAGGAACCACCATTGGCAAACAAGGTTAGAGTTTATTAAAAAGAAGTTTGCATTCATATCCTAATTATAAAGCTAAAATGATATGACTTGAAAGTCTGAGTTCATAGAAGTTGAGAAATTATGAGTGTGAGCATCTCTGTTTTAGCAAACAAATATCAGAATAGAATACAAAAATTAAAAGTACCTCAAATGTCTCCACTACAAGAAAAATCCAATTTAAAAATATTATTTCTGAGGAAAGCAATTCACATGTGTTTTGAATCTGACACAGTGTAAATGATTAGACAGAGAAGGAATTCACAGAGGACATAGAAAGCTAGTTTTAAAAATATAGCCTAAAATGATGTAGTGTTTTTGAAATTAGTTCTTTCCTCCAACTTAAAATATGAAATACATATTTTTTCGAATCTAATAGAAATGCAATGATAAAAAGGATTAACAAATTTCTTGCATTTCAGAATATAGTATTCTTTTTAATCTCTCTTTTGGTACTTAATTGACCAATGCTTTTTCATGTAATAGCAAGCATACTATTTAGAAACTTTAAATTCTTGTTCCCTCTTGCTATCTTGATCTTTCTCTTGCCCTCCAGAATCTTCCTGGACAATAATGTATTGAATTGAATCGAGTGTTTTTTTTCTGTGTACAAGTCTTAGCCATCATGTCCCCACATAGCCTATTGGGAAATTCTTGATATAAGGTCATTAGACATTCACTCTATCACAAAGTTTCAAATTTCTATGAAATCTTTACCATCAGGTTTGGAAAACCATTCATTAGCATCAAATACACCAGACATGTGCAGTTTTCTGAATGGTATGTATATTGCACTTCATTTCATTGTCAAAAGAAGGATAGCGTAGAGTTTGGAGAGCTAAATAACAAGCTTGTTAGCACATATCAAGCACTTACTATATGCTAGGGAAAGTTCCACAAGTTTTCCCTGCATTGACATTTTTATCCTTGCACAGCTCTAAGAATAGTACTTGTGAGAGAGGAAGGTCGTGTTGTTGTTCACATCTTATAAGTGAGATAATGGAGGCCAGGAGACATTCAATGACATGCCTAAGGTCACACCGTTAATAAGTAGCAAACCAGGATTGGAAACCAGGACATTGATTCCAGGAACCATCCTCCTGCTGAAAACAATGCATCTATTTAAAGAAAGTCTTTGAATTGAAGTCACTTTATGCCTCAGCCTATTTTCTTAGTTGTACTGCTTCAGTCCCCTTTCCAATTATCTTACAAAAGGTTATTAAGCCTCTGCTGGAACCCCTGTATTACTGGGGGACTGGCTGCTTCTAGAGATAGTTCATTCTATTTTTGGACAGCAATGCTTTTTGTTTTGTTTTGTTTTAATGTATCCTTATGTTAAACTAAAATCTGTGTCCCCATTGTCTGTGTATAGTGAGTGAGTTGGGAGAGTTTCGTTAGGTTGGAAAGAGGGTGGAGGAAATATTGAAGACCATGTCAACTTCTCATGGTGCTGTGACCCTCACTGTCCAATAATGCCCAGAGGTCAGAACCCATCTCCTGAAGCCAGTTTCCTATGGTAGGAGTTTTCGTTCATTTTAAGTGCACTTAACATTGTCGGTTTCTGTTCACCAGATCAAACCTGCATAGCTGTTTTGTCTTCTGATTCTGTCTTCGAGCACATCCTCTACCCCTTCCATTTTCTGCTCCAATACCTTTATCCGAATGAGCTCCCCTGAAAGGTGCTCTGGGTTGGGCCTCAAAGGCAGGCTTATGTTGTCCTGGTTGCTGTCAGCAGTCTCCATGGCTTCTCAGGAAACTCCTGAGCTCACTCAGGTGTGCAGAATCGAACTCTGTAGGGTTTGCTGTGACCACTTTTACACAACACCATCGCCAGTCCTTTCCTCAAAGTGCCTCCGGATTGACTTCAATCTCTAACATTTCAGTTAGCAGCTCAGCTCCCTAACCACCAGCACCCCTAGTTCCAAGCAGACAATTCATGAGGGAGAAATAGTAACAATCATAAACCATAAATTATTGTGGCCAGAGAAAATGCTTACTAGCGTTGCCCAGGAGATAAATGGTATTTACAATTCTGTTTAATGGAGAATCAATGTTTTGTGTATGATCTAATTAGGATGGCACTCTTTGCATTTCCACCATTTTGATAAGAACACAGATTCATGTGAGTCAACACAGAAGAAATGTGTTCGGATAAGACAGACCACGAACACTGAACCAAACCAGCAGGGAGAGTGATCACCCCCCTGAGTGACTAAGCAGCCCAGTAGGCTATTTGCAGATGCAGGGGAGGGAGCCTCCCCCATGAAAGCCTTTGTTACTTAAATTTGCTAAAGATGTTGTTACTTAAAATCTGGACCTTCAGTGATTATGTACAGGGAAAATTTACAATAAGAAATTTAATACGAGGAAGCAATTATCCCAGCAGCCTGGGATGCGCCCAGTGGGATATGGCTCACAACTGAAATTATGCAGGGACTGCTCAGAAAAAGGAGAAAGGAAATCCAAGCTAAATACAAGCAAAAGCTATTCCCACTATCATAACTAACCAAATATTTTAACAATGCCGGATAAAGACAGCCCACCAGAATGTGTCTCTACTTATCATGTTCAGTTTATTGTATCTCAACCCTTCAAGTCAATTTTGGCCCATGGAATCCCTTGTGTGTAAGAGGCTCCATGGACATTTCAGTAGTTGTCTTTTTAAAAATCATTTTATTGGAGGATCACACAATTCTTTTTACAATTCATACACCACCCATTGTGTCAAGCACATTTGTACATTTGTCGCCATCATCATTTTTAATACATTTTCTTTCTACTTGAGCCTCTGGTATCATCTCCTCAATTTTTTTCCCTTTCTCCCCAACAATCCCTCCCTCCCCAACCCTTGATAATTTATAATTTGTTTTCATATCTTGCACTGACTGGTGTCACCCTTCACCCACTTTTCTGTTGTCTGTCCCCCAGGGAGGGGATTATATGTAGATCATTGTGATTGGTTCCCCCTCTCTGACCCAACCTTTCCAATATCCTCCTGGTACCCCTACTCTTTTTATTGGTCCTGAGTGTTTTTTTTTCTGCCCTGGATTCCCTGTGTTGCCAGCTCTTACCTATACCAGTATACATCCTCCTATCTAGACTGATTTGAAAAGTAGAATTGGGGTGTGGGGGGGCAGAGGGAGGAAGCATTAAAGAACTAGAGGAAGGAAAGTTATATGTTTCATTAGTGCTATACTGCACCCTGACTGGCTCATCTCCTTCCACAACCCTTCTGTAAGGGGATGTCCAGTTGCCAACAGATGGGCTTTGGGTCTTCACTCCACATTCCTCCTCATTCACAATGATATGGTTTTTTTGTCCTTTGATGTCTGATAAATGATCCTATTGACACCCTTCTTCCATGTAAGCTTTGTTGCTTCTCAGCTAGATAACCACTTGCTTACCTTCAAACCTTTAAGGACCCAGATGCTATATATTTTAATAGCCAGGCACCTTCAGCTTTCTTCACTACATTTGCTTATGTGCGCACTTAGTTTTTAGCAATTGTGTCAGAAAGGTAAGCATCATGGAATGCAAGGTTAATAGAACAGAACACTGAGGGAGTATTTGAGTAGAGGCCCAATGTCCATCTGCTAACTTAATACTAAACCTATAAATATGTGTAAATAGATCTATTTCTCAGTTTTTATATGTAAATTTATTTACATATGTACATGCCTCTATTTAGACCTCTAAAAGTGCCCTTTGCCTCCTAGTTCTTTTCTCTATTTACTTTTACTTTCCTCTTGTCATGCTCAGCCTTCATTTGGGTTTCGGTAATTTTTCTTGGTTACACTGCCCTTGACCAAGCCCTATCAAGCATACTATACCCTCCTCATCATCGATTTTAGATCACTTGTTGTTCCCTTTTCCTGGGTTTGTTAATACTCACTTCCTCCCACCCCCTCCCATGCTCCCCTGGAAGTATCAATCTGTTGTTTTCTCTTCCAGGTTGATTTTACTGCCTATCTTATCTAAATAGACCTGCACAGCTAATAATATATTATTTATTATTATATATTATATATACTATAATATATAAATATACATATATAAACCAGACAGAGCAAAACAAAACAACAAAAGAAAACAGAATAAGAACAACAACAAAACCACCGATAAAGAAAAGCCTGTAAATAGTTCAAGGCATGTTTGTTGACTTTTGGTAGTGCTTTACAGTTAAGTCTGATGGGTTGTCTCACCCTGGCCCCAAGCCTATTTTTGGTATTCCCTATTTTTGCTCTATTCCCCTTGCTGTTCTGTTGCCCTTAGTGTTTCTCCTCAGTGTGGTGGGGTCGGATGAGGAGCAATTCCTACACACTATCTCCAGGGTTGTGCCATGTAGGCCTATGGGCCAGTGAGGGATGTTGTGTCTCATAGTGGGAGCAGCCATATAGATCTCTCTATGCATTGGCTACTCTGAGCAGGTATTTTGTCTTCAAGGCTTGCTGGGTCCGGATGTGCTCCTCTCTTTCTTGTCTTTCATTTGCCTCTGTGTGCTATGATCAGACATGTCCCTCTCCCTGAGCTGTAGCTTCAGTGCTGTCCTCTGAAGTGATTTCTTCTGCCGGGAGGGAGCTGTCCATGTAGTTGCGATTGGGTTTAGCCCTTCAGACCTCTTTAATGACTCTTTGCTTCGTGCCAGTATGGTGCATTCATGTCTTGAAACACCAGGTTGGAAATGGGGTCCTTCTTTCCCTGTGGAGATAGCAACAATATCCACCCCTTGGATGGGCTAGTGTCCTGTTTCCCTGATATACATCTCCCTCCCCCCCTTTTTAGTTGGCTGCCACATGTATCCCTGGTTTGTCTGGGCTCTGTCATATTACTGAGACCTCACCCCAGGAATGCATGTATACAGTAGTGTCTTCCCTATGTCCCTTTTGCATTTGTATAGTTACCTCAGCAGACTTGTGTTGTACTTGTCCTTTTGTGCTTGGTTTACTTTGCTTAGCATAGTTTCCTCCAGTTCTTCCCGTCTGACAATGTGCTTTATGTGTTCACCACTGCTTTTTAGGGATGTATACTACTCCATTGTATGTAGGTACCACAGTTGTTGTCTTTTAAAAACTCATTCATTCGTTGACGGAAATTTGGATTGATTCCAACTCCTTGTGATTGTGAAGTGTCCTGTGATGTACATCAGAGCACAGATGTCTGGCTATGATTTGTTTCTTCCCTCTTCTGGGCATAGGCCCAGTAAGGGGATTGCTGTGTCATATGGTAGCTCAATTTTCATCTGTCTTAGATATTCGCCAAATGGATTTCCATAGTGCCTCTACATACTTACAGGTTCCCCAGCAGTTGATGAGAGTTCATAACTCACCACAGCCCCTCCGACACTTTTTCCTTTCTGAGTTTTTGAATTGGGCTATCTTTGAAAGTGTTAGGTAGTATCTCTTGCATTTATTATATGGCTAATGATCAGGAACATTTTCTTATATGTTTACTGGCCATTTGGATTTCTTCCTTTGTGAAACTTCTGGATTTAAGAGATTGTGATTCAAGTCAAAGGAATTAATTGGCTAAAGATAGTAACAGGGGACAGGACTTTCTGGTGGGAGCCCTGGAGGCGAATTGGTTAGATATTGGGCTATATTCCACAAGGTCAGCAGTTCAAAACCACCAGTGGCTCTGAGAGAGAAAAATAAGGCTTTCTACTCCCACCTCCCGTTTCAGTCTCAGAACCCCGCAGGCAGTTCTGCCCTGCTCTCTAGGGAGGTCTCTGAGTCAGTATGGATGGTTTCGATTGCAGTGAGCTTGCTTTAGTTTGGCTTCTCCAGTTCCACAGACCCCTGGTGGCATGATTGTTATGCATTGGACTGTTAGCTACGAGATCAGCAGTTCAGAGCCACCAGCTGCTCAGTGGGAGAAAGATAGGGCTTCAGCACCAGTGAAGAGGTAAGTCTTGGACACTCCCTGGAGCAGTTCTCCCCTGTCCTACAGGATCGCTGGGCTGGCATCAACTCGATGGCAATGAGTTTGGTTTTTGGTTATTCAGTTCAATGATGTCAGCAATTCTCTGGTGTGCCCAGAACTGAAGGTCACCTGCCAGTGTGCTCCTGGAGATTTTTGACTCTGTTTGGACTCATAGTGATCTTAGGTGATAGACTAAACCTGTCTAATAAGGTTTTTTTTCTTTTCAGAAATTATTTTATTGGGGGGTTACCCAACTCTTATCACAATCTAAACATCCATCCATTGTGTCGAGCACATTTGTACATTTGTTGTCATCATCATTTTCAAAGCACTTTCCTTCTACATCAACCCTTGATATCAGCTCCTCATTTTTCCTTCTCTTTCCCTCACCCTTCCTCCATTTACCCTGGATAATTTATAAATTATGACTATTATTTATCTTTTACTGTCCAATATCTATTTTCACCTTTTTTTCTGTTGCCCATCCCACTTGGAGGGGGTTATAGGTAGATCATTTTGATTGGTTCTTCCTATGCCCTCTTCCCCTCCTGGTAATGGCTACTCTTAATATTGGTCCCAAGGGGTTTATCTCTCCTGGATTCACTGTGCGTCCAGCTCTTCTCTGTACCCCTGTATATCCTCTGATCTAGCTGGATTTGTATGGAAGAATTGGGGTAATGATAGTTGGGGATGCACATTAAGAAACTAGAGGAAAGTTGTATGTTTCATCAGTGCTATAAACACCTTGACTGGTTCTTCGCCTCTGCACACCATTCTGAGAGGGGAAGTCCACTTGCCTAAAGATCAGTTTTGGATCTTCACTTCACACTCCCCCTCATTCACAATGATTTGAGTTTTTATTATTTTATGGAATGAGGTTACTAGACCTTGTTTCCAGGGAGCCCATGATTGGGTTTGAACTTCCATCCTTCCCATTAGCAGCCAAGCAATTAAGAGGTACCTCACCAGGACTCGAGTGCCCTCAAAACTCCAACACAATGATCCCCAGTAAACTCTTCCTCATTCCAGCTGTGACTCTGAAAGGCATGCATATGTGCCCCCTTGGGTTTCTGAAGCTCTAAATATGGCTGGGAGCAGAAGCCTCATGGTCCCCCATCATGGTGGACAATCCCGCACATCGCCCAACATGTCACCATGTGGGCTTTAGGAAAGCACTGTAATTGATGTCTACTGTAACCTCCTTCTTGGCAGAATATTGTTCAGAGCCAAGGAAAAGCTTTCAAACAAAACACAGAACACTAAAGACTAAACCATGCCTCCTTGACGTCATTGTCACCATTCTTGGAGAAAACATGAGTTCAGTCCAGATTCCAAGTCCTCACTTTCCCCTTCAACATGGGTAAAGAATGATTAATAATTGATTATTATGGCTTAAATTCTGTAATTCTCTTCCTTCATTTTATCTTTACAATAGCTCTATAGAGAATATATTAATTCCACACCCATTTTGCCAGTGTGGGAAGTGAGTGTATGGGAGGGCAAGTCATTTGCTGGGATCTCATAACTGGTCATTAGAGAAGCTGAAATCCAGAGGCCACGGCGTTCTTTCTAGAATCTCCTGCTCTGCAATTGATCAACTGCGGCCGCTCCGCTCTAGATTGACTAAGTCATGACTGATTTTCTTCCTGAAATACTTGAACTTCATAAAGTCAAAGGGTCCTAAAAATTGTTCTTTTCTCCAATGGCAAGATAAGGGTGAGGGAACGGTTTCTTTTTGCTTGCCCGACACCACCATCTTGTGGACAAACTATTAATGGCTGATGTCAAGCTTGAGTTTTGCTTTTTAAATCCACCATGCCTGTCAAAATTCGTGTTAACTTCCTGCTCCTGTTTGGCATACTACTTACACACACTTCTCCTAAACATATGTTCTCCGCTTGGTCATCATTTTCTGTATTACAGAGGGAAGGAAAGTACTATCCCCTTAATGTGCAATAGCTAAAACTGAGCAATAACACATCGCACATCCTCAGAAAAGCATTGCATTTTTAAAAGTTATTATTCATTTTATGGGGGTCCCTCACAGCTCTTATAATATCCCATACATCAGTTGTATCAAGCATATTTGTACCTATGTTACAATCGTCATTTTCTAAACATTTACTTTCTATTTGAAGGTATCACCTTCTTTTTTCCCCCTCTCCCACGCCCCACTATAATAACCCCTTGATAAGTTAAAGATTATTATTGTTTTCATATCTTACACTGACTGCTGTCTCTCTTGTTTGTCCCCCTGTGGTGTGTGTGTTCAGGGAGTGTGTTGTGCATCCAGCATTTTCACTGAAGCATTGTCTTTTTTGTTTTTAGTTTCTAAATATATATTTTATTAAAATATAGTAAACACAGAAAAGAATGTATCAAAAGTATAAGCAGGCTAACATAACAGCTGCTACTTCCTAGCATTATCTCCCCTAAAATTAACCCCTCTCTACATCTCTTTTCTTTTTTTTTAATAAATCATTTTATTGGGGGCACCTACAACTCCCATCACGATCCACACATATATCTATTCTATGCAGGCCACATTTGCACACTTGTTGCCATCATCACTCTCCAAACACCCTCCCTCCACTTAGGCCCCCAGTACCAGCTCCCACATTTCCCTCCCCTGCCCTCTACCCCTACCCCATGAACCCTTAATTTACAAATTGTTATTACTTTTTGATATCGTACCCTGTCCAATGTGTCCATTCACTCACTTCCCCATTGTCCGTACCGCAGAGAGAAGGTGATATGTAGATCCCTGATATAGGCTCCATCTTTCTTTCCACGAGCTCCCCACTCTCCCAGTATCACCACTCCCACCGCTAGCCCTGAGAGATCAACTATCTTAAATTCCCCGTGTGTCTGACTCCAGTTTACGTTCCCTGATGTAGCTGGATTTATCATGAACAAATTTGCCACATATTTTTTAGGGAAGAACTTGCGTAAATGTGCCGATTTTTTTTTTTTGGTTGCCGAATTGTTTTTATATTCTATTTTATGAAGTAATCTTGGGGCTGCAATGATAAAGCGTGATCCAGCTAGCCGTTTAGGAACTGCTCCCACAGAGATCACCTCAAGGAAAGCCGAACGGAGCAGCTTCTCCGTTTGCTCACGGGGACCCCACGAGTTGGAATCAACTTGTTGACATGGAGCAACACTGAAACATGCTCTCTTCCACCGGGCACAGATTTTGCACTAAACCTGTGGCAGAGCAGATGCTGACACTGAAGGGCCTCTGGGCTGGAAGAAGACCACCCCACAGGCAAAGTCGTGCTGAGTGCCACTGCGTCAACGTGGACAGGGAGGTGCAGGTCTGACGGCTCCTTCATCTAATAATCCTCTAAGGCAGTCGTTGTCAACCTTCCTCTTGATGTGATCCTTTCATACAGTTCCTCATGTGGTGGTGACCACCCAAGCATAAAATTATTATCATTGCTACTTCATCACTGTAATTTTTTATTTCAAAATCATTTTATTGGGACTCATACAGCGCTGATCACAATCCATACATACATACATTGGATCGAGCACCTTTGTACACCTGCTGTCAACAACATTCTCAAAACATTTGCTTTCTCCTTGAGCCCTTGGTTTCCGCTCCTCGTTTTCCCCTCCCTCCTTGCTCCTCCTTCTCTCATGAACCCTTGCTAATTTATAAATTATTACTATTCTGTTATATTTTACAGTACCCGATATCTCCCTTCCCCCACTCTTCCACTGTCCATACTGCAGAAAGGAGGCTATACGTAGATCCCTGGAGTCAATGCTGACTCGTCATGACCCTCTATGGGTTTCTGAGACTGTAACTAGGTAGACCTGCCAATGAGTTTCCGAGGCTGTAATCCTCTAGGAGAGTAGAAAGCCCAGTTTTTCTTTCAAGATGCTGCTGGTGGTTTCGAACTCCTGCCCATGTGATGCCCACTCTGCCACCAAGGTTCCTAATGTTTCCTAATCCTTCCAACGCCTTTGATTTCCACTCTTACATGAGAGCACAGTAACCAAATAATAAGTAAGTGATTCATTCACTCATTCATACTGAATGCATTTAATTGGCTTTGCTAGTTTTTATTTAACTGAGTAGCATCTATCTGATATAGTTGATCTTTGTTATTTTTCAGATTTTGTCTACCTCCATTGTCCCCTTGGTAGACTATCAAAGGTGACCAGAGTTTCACTTGACTTCTTATTAAGAACATTCATGATGAATTAGTGCTATCACTTTTCCTTTTATCTCTATGAAGTAATCAAAGTGATAATAATGCATTGAAATAGCAGTTTGCTTTTTGAAACAGTTTTATTGGCACATAATCCACATATCATACGATTCAAAGGTTCAATCAGCTCAGGAAGAGTTGTACAATCATTAATATAACCAATTGGAATACATTTTCTTTCTTGTGCTCATTATTAGCTTCTTATTTCTCTTTAACCTCTTATACAATATCCCTAAGAGATCATCAATCCAGCATATTATCTTCCATTATCTACCATGATCCACTCTCCAGTGTACTCTGCGAAATAGCAAGGCACCAAAAGGTGCCTATAGTCTAAGTACAAAGGGCATTAAAGAGGCTTAATCCACATGTATTTCTCCTCCACTTTTTAAAAATAATTGAAACAAAATTTATACAGGTCCAAAGGAAGATCAAATAAAATACTACCTTTTAATTTAACTATATGAAGCCCTGATAATGTTATGGTTATGCTTTGGACTGCAATCCACAAGCTCCACAATTAGAAACTACCATTCCATGGGATGAAGGTGGGTCTTTCAACTCCTGTAAACAGTTACAAACCCACAGATGCAGTGCTCCCCTGTCCTATAGGTCACTCTGAGTTGGCATCGGCTTGATGGCAATGAGTATTTATGTTATAATTGTATCCGCAGTGCTGTCTGTCTGATGATATGGTTATTTAGGATATATATACACATATATATGTGTGTATATGTACCCTAGATATAACATGAAAATATTAGCTAATACTTTCCTTTTCCTGATAATAAATGTTTGGGATGGCCTGTCTTTTATTTAAGATAGACTACCTTAATTTCAAAAACATGGGATTTTATATATGTGTGTACATATATATATACATATAAAATCCTGCAAATAGAATTTTAGCTTCCATTGTTGTCTGTGGCCCTCTACAAACAGGATGTTCACAATTAAGCTCTGACACCATACCCTCCTGTGGGTTCAGATTGTATTATTTACAGCCCTTGGATCACATAGGCTGGTGAACTTCTTCCATGTGGACACGGTGTACTCCTCACTTAGATAGGTGCCTATTTGAAGACAATCATTTAAGAATCCATATGCTATTATTTCTGATAGCTGAGCACCCTCTAACATTTTCATCACACTTTACTTCATCACCCATATCTTCAGTGATTTCTTCATATAATTGAGTATCAAGCTTGGCCATGTCACAAGAATGAATGGTTCTTAGATTAGTGTTAGAATTAGGAGCAATCCCAAATCCATTTATATATGGTTTATATATGTCACTGAGTCATTTTTGCAAGCTACAGTTTATTAAATAATAAATGGATGGATAAATAACTGCCTATAAGAGCTTTCAAAAGTGACCAATGAGAGCTTGTGGATCAGTGGAGTGTTCTCTTTCACCCTACTGAGAAGATAAACAAAAAGACAACTGTATGATAACTCCTATTTCTAGATGACTTACTGGAAATTCATTTTTTTCTCTATCAAGTGCTTCAATTAAAATTTCTTTTCTACACCATGAGTATTGTGGCAGTCATGTGCTTACATTAATTTCATGATTGAGATGTAGGGGTGGAGTCTAGCCTGTTAATCTGGAGACAGCCATTGAGTAGTCAATGAGGCCTCTATGTGGCCATAGCTTTCTCCTGAGACTTCTCAGAAATCTCGCCATATTTCCCTCATGGGGATGAGAAGCTATCTCCCCAGTTGGGAGTTAGCTTCAGAAACAGCAAACTACAGACAAGACAAAATGGCAGCATCCGAGGAGCTGGACGAGCCAGAGGAGAAGCCACACGGCCTTATCTTGGTGGAACCAGACCTCTGAAGCTGGAGAAGCCACATGGAGAGCCCTGCCAGTGCTGAGTTGCTTCTACCACCACTGGATGCTGTTGATGGACCCTGAGCCCTGGAAGTGAGGAGCCCTGGGGAGACCCCTGCCATCACCAGGACTCTGCACTCACTGGCCTGTGACTTTGTGAATCGGAAGGAGACTTTATAGACTGATATCAGGCATAAGGGTTAATATCGGACTTATGACTTTGAACTGGACTGGGCTGGGATCTTCCTCAATGTCGCATTCCTCTTGTATATAAACCCTTCCCTTATATCCATATAAGGGATCTTGTCTATAAAATTTGCTTCTGTAGTCTACCTGTACAACACAAGTATTTACTTCTACATTCAGCAAAAAGAAATCAATAACTATTTGAGTCTTAAAGGAATTATGTATAAGTGGATTCATAATATCTTCATTTTCCAATGACTTGGATTGGAGGTGAAGCACAACTGTCTCATTAAGAAGCATTTCATTCTCATTCTATGAGGAATGGTGATGAAGATGTACCCATTAACACAAACAAGCACCTAAATATAACATGAAAATATTAGCTAATACTTTCCCTTTCCTGATAACACAATTGGAATGGCCTGTATTTTACTTAAGAAATAGACTTCCTTAATTTCAAAACCATATGACTTAATTTTCTTTAATTTACATGGAGCTAGTTTGAAATTAAAGTGCTTACTTCTGTTAAAGTCATTATTTTTTATGATTAAACCTAAGAGCTGAGGATTAACAATAATTGAATGCTTTTTAGAAAAAGGTCAGCGGTGCAAGGAAATGGTTAATTACACTGAGGGAAAAAGTTGAAGAAAAGTATTTCTTCCAAAACAAAACTGAGTAAAAGCTATCCAAGTTGGGAGATTTACTAATTCATAGCAATTACGTAGTTAATTAGAAGTCTGTGATTGTCTTTGCGACTTCATTAAGAACTCTGAGCAGATTTCCTAATATAACATGTAGGAAACATTACTTTTCTTGGTTATTGGGACTGAAGGAAGGATTGGCCTTCACTCAGTGGAAGGACTGTCTCATTAAAATGTTGCTCAGCCAACCATGGAGATGATTTGATTCCTAATAGGTTGATAGCTCTGTGTTTGCTGATGAGGTATGAATGAAGGACAGGGACAGCACCGACAGCTTGTAACTTTTAATTATTCTAAGTTGCTAGACTGGATATAGGAGCCCTGGTGCTCCAGTGCTTTAAAAGCATCCCACTGCTAATCCAAAGGTCCTCGGTTCAAACCCACTAGCAACTCTGATAGAGAAAGATGTGGATGTTTGCCCTTGTAAAGATCACAGTCTTGAAGATTCCATCAGGCAGTTCAACTTTGGCCTATAGGGGAGGTATGAGTTGATATTAATTTAATAGGTATGGATTGTAGATACTGATATCTACCTGCTAAGCATCTTCTATTAGACAGGCTAGTTGTCTTCAATTTATAGTAACCTGTGTACAAAAAAAACAAAACCCTGCTCGGCAGTTCTTATAATTTATTTGTGGACTGTGTCTGTTTTTTTGGCCAGAGTATGTGTTCTATTAGGCCAGAGTCTATGCAGTGTTTGTTTCTAAACATTTTGAAGATCATCTGTTGCAATAAATGGGTTGCAATCCTTCAGAAAACTAAGACTTCTAAGTTACTGACGACATCACCTACCTGAATAAAGACCTGGGAACTCAAACTTCCTTCAATCCATACCTATTAAATTAATATCAACTCATACCTCCCCTATAGGCCAAAGTTAAACTGCCTGATGGAATCTTCAAGACTGTGATCTTTACAAAGGCAAACTTCCTTCCTTCAAATCCCTACTATAATAATCTAAGCCTGGATAGACTCAAACCTACCAAACTCACTGCCACCGGGTCTTCTCAAACACTAACGGAGCCTGTAGAACAAGGGTCTCCGGTAGCAGATTTTGTCCTTGTGAGTTTTTGAGACTGCATCTATCTGTGGGTGAACAAAAATCTCATCTTTGCCCTGTTTGTTAGTCTGGGTAGACTAGAGAAACAAAAGTCACAGACATGCATACAAGGAAAAGGTTTATATACAAGGGCAACTGTATATCAGGAAAACATCCCAGCCCAATCCAGTCCAAGGTCATAAGTCCGATATTGGCCCATATGTCTGAAACCAATCCATAAGTCCTCTTCAGACTCATGAAGCACATGCAGCGACACCAGGACAGTCACAGGCCAGTGGTTGCAGAGTCTTTGTATCCACTGGTGGTAAAAGCATCTCAGGGCTGGCAGCGGCCTCTGTGGTATCGTAAACATTTCAGCATTGGCAGGAGTCTCTACATGGCTTTTCCAGCTTTAGAGGTCTGGTTCCATTAGGGTAAACTCACGTTGTTTCTCCTCCGGCTCCTCCAGGTTCCAGGACTCACTATCAGCATGCTGCCATGTATCTTGTCAGCTGCAAGATCTCCCAAGGACTGAGGCTTGGGTCTCTCACCTCCAACGGGAAAATTTTGTGAGATTTACCAGAATTCTCAGGAGAAAGTCATGCAGAAGTCTCATTGGCTATCTTCAGATTAACAGGCTGGACCCCACCCCTACACTCCCAATCCTGACATTGACACAAGGGTACATGACTGCCACACCTATGGAGCAGTTGGTAGTTTCAAAGTGCTGGTTTTGCAATTAGCAGCCCATCCCATAACCATGATACCACCAGAGGTCCTGAAACTCTTCAGCTAGTACCCAGACAAAAGGCCAAAGCACAGACTATGGGACTCTATCTATAGTTCCTTCCAAGGGCAGGTGTGTGATTATTACCCATATTGTCAGCAAGTTTTATCAGAAAACTTGAAGATGTAGTGACTTCAAGGCTCTAAATACTGGAATAGAAACACATTTCCCATCAGGTAGCAGAGTGAGATTCCAAACTCTGACTATAACTTTGGATGAGAGCCCAGGCTCCAGAGGTGGTAAAGACACAAGAAGAAGATCATTTCCTCTGGTCTTCATTACACATAGAGTTTACAATTTCTTTGTCACGTGAATGCACTTTGATGTTGGACAATCATGCCCAACTTTATTTGGACATTTAGACTCTTTCCACATTTTTACATTAAAAACAATCTTAGTATGGATATCTGTATGTTTAGCAATGTTTTGCATTTCAAGTGACTTTTAATTCTTAACTTTCCCAAAGAGATTGGGTATATAGACAAACAAGCAAACAAAAACAACTCCCTTACAGACAATCCTGGTGCCATGATTTTGGCACCTAACTTTAAGTCTAGAAATTCATCTAAAATTTTTGATATAGCATGTGGTAACAAAGACAAACAAACAAATAAATATGTCAGTCAGTGCCATGAACTTCTAGGTTTTGAGTAGATTATGAAAATGCAATTGGGAATTTAAGGAAGAATTCATATCATTTTATCAGAAAAAGTAAGGGATAAACAATACATAATATTATACATGTAGAAAAGTAGCAGATGGATTTTTCTGAATTCAATAGCTCATTCATATAAAAATATTTGGGGATGAGGACTCCAAATATGTAAAGACTAGATAGGAAAGCACCAAAGGGGAAGGTATTTCTGCCCTATAATTCAGATAATGTGGACATAATTTAAGATTATAAAGTATGAGGTTAGCATTCAAAGGGAATTCTTGGAATCTGGTATCTTCATATGCAATCCATATGCAAAAAGTCATTAACATTTTACTAGTAACATAGACATGGTTTTTCCTGGCAATGTATAGTTGTTTATAAAATAGGTGCCATTAAATGTATTAAGATGATTGGGTTTTGTGTAACATTTAAAACTTTATCAGTAGTAATAAAACTGCATAGATCCTTTAAAATAATGATAAAAAAGAACTAGAGGGAAGAGGGAAAGAGGAGCTTATGTGGGGGACTAAAGTAGAAAATGTTTGGAAATGAATGTGGCAACATGTGTACGTACAAGTGTGTTTAATACAAATGATGTATTGAATGTTATAAGAACTGGAAGAGTCCCCAGTAAAATCTATATTAAAAAAAGGAGGTGGATGACAGAGCTTATGCCAAGGGCTCAAGTAGAAAATATTTGTAAATGAATGTGGCAACGTGTACAAATATGCTTTCTACAAATGATATGTTGAATGTTTTAAGAGCTGTAAGAACCTCCAATAAAATTATTGAAAAAACAAAACAAAATTATGAATACCTTTGAGAAGAATGGGAATTTCAAATCATTTCACTGTGCTAGTGAGAAGTTTGTACATGGATCAATAGGAAGTCATGCAAACAAAAAAAGGGAATGCTTTATGGTTTACAATCTGGCAAGGTGTGTCAAGTAGTGTCCTCTCAGCATGCTTGTTCAATCTGTGTGCTGAGGAAAGCAGAGGAGCTGGATTATAAGAGAAGGAGTGCAGTATCAAGATTGGAGGAAGACTTCTTAACAAGCTGAGACAAGCAGATGACACAACCTTGCTTGCTGAAAATGAGGGCGGCTTGAAGCACTTGCTGATGAAAATCAAAGAATATAGTCTTCAGTATGGATTGCAACTTAACGTGAAAAGGACCAAAATCTTTACAAGTGGACCAATAGGTAATATGGAAAAAAGAATGAAGTTGTTAGGCATTTTGTATCATTTGAATCCATACTCCATGTTCATGGAAGCAGCAGTCAAGAGGTAAAAAGACACATTACATTGGAGAAATCTGCTGCACAAGATCACTTTAACGTGTTGAAAAGCAAGGGCATTAATTTGAGGACTTAAGTGTGAATGACTCCAGCTATGGTATTTTCTGTCATCACATATGAATGTGAATATTGGACACTGAATAAAGAAATCAAAGAAGAATCAATGCATGTTAATTATAATGCTGGCAAAGGATATTGAAAGTACAACAGACCTGCAGAGGAGCAAACAGACTTGTCAAAATAAGTGCAGCCAGAATGCTCGCCAGAGACTTCATCTCGTGGATTTGGACATGTTGTCAGGAGAGGTGAGTCCTATGAAGAAGAGATAATGTTTGGCAACATGGGGAGGCAGTAAAAAAAGGATGGCCCTTGATGAGACGATTGCCACAGTGACTACAACAATGGGCTGCACACAAGAACTGTGTTGATGGAGTAGGGCTGGGCAGGGTCTCACTCTGTTGGAATCCACTCAGTGATACTTAACAACAATAACGAAACATTAAAAAATTGCAACAGATAATATGTCTCTAGCCCTTAATATGTGCTAGCATTATTTGACACACTGTGCATGCTTTATCTTTCATCCCCAAACCATAAAACCAAACTTAGTTTCATCAAGGTGATGCCAATGCCTAGGGACCTGTATGACTAGGTAGCCAAAACGGGTACCCATCTACTTGAGTAGAAATGTTATCTTTCTCCCATGGAACATTTAGTATTCTGAAAATTCCTGTAAAGTAAGAACTGTGATGATCTTAGGTGGCCCAGTAATGCCCCAGTCAATATGTGTGGCTGCTAACCAAGAGTGATTCACAGTGATTCAAAGCCACTAGTGGTTCTACTGAAGAAAGATGGAGTGATGATTAAGGAATTTGGCTGCTGACCAAAAGGTTAGCATTCAACTTTTCCATGGAAGACATAAGTGAAATTCTTTGTCAATAAAAATTCAGCCTAGGAAACCCACTAGAACTGTTTCATACTTTCCTATATGGTCATGATGATTGGGAGCCACATAGAAAACAATGTTCTTTTTTTTTTTT